>JAUCBJ010003822.1:0-25786 GCA_032718475.1 Nemertoderma westbladi
CAATGCAATCAATCCCACACACACCATATCACCGCCCATACACCAGGATGCCAGTACGAATGAGTTATTGTGTATAAAACCGAGCATCCACATGCAGAGACAACAACTTACTGCACATTCGATTGACAATGCTCCCCAAGATTGGCCAGCCTTACCAGATATCTCGTGGAAGCCTTCTGCCGTCCACACTAATGAACAGTCACAGAGAGTGTCTGCAGCAGAGCCGTGGTAGATGCCTATTGGTAGTGTGGTTAGTCCACCCCCCCGCCCCCCCCCCCCCCCCCCCCCCCCCCCCAACAAAAAAATTATTCAGGATGCATGTGGTGCACATACATTACTTTTATTTTTGAGATATAATTTACATTATTCCGTCATGTTTTGAATTTGAATGAAACCTTTTTATTCCCTTATCTGACGAAACACGTGCGCTTGCAAGAAGTGATGTTTAAAAATTCAAATACGAACATTGTTGCATGATTTGGTATCGCGTACATAAAAATTACCTGCTAGGTTCGAAAAATGATGTACGATTCCATTGTACTAATAATAATTGTTCGGAAATGATGATATTTATCACGGTGTGTTGTCGCTAATGAACATCATAGGGCGTGTACCTGCATCAAAGCAAAATGTAAAAACTCTGTTTTGCAATTCTACTGCTGTATAGAAAATATAGTTTGAAGTTTGAAGAGTTCAGTATAGTAATTCAGTATATTCCAACTTCACTAACATAATTACAAACCCATTTACTTTATAATCTACGGGATATAATATACCTCTATGAACCAAAAACTTAGCAATCATCCTTCAAGCTAACATCACGGATGAAAGATTCTGGTTGAGAGTAAATCCCGAACGCAAAAGATAACCGATTGACATTGTAATGAGGTAATTACCCCAACATGGGTTCCTAGATGGAAGCAGATTGACCTTGTTGTAAAATTCATTTGTCCAGCCTGGAACGCCCTGGGAAGCAGCTATTATCTACCTACATATAAACGTAACGACCTTGAGAAACCGCAGAATGTGGAATATGGCCGGAAGTGCAGTAGTAACTGGTAGCGGATTGATGGGAGGGGAGGGGCTCATCCGACGACTACCATAATAGAACTTATAGATTATAAGTAGTTAATCGAGTTATATTACTGCTGGTTGAGCAGACCGGAAAGAGTGGAGTCGGCCAGGAATGGTGGAGACTCTAGAGGATAACTCAATAATCTCTGGTCGATCCATTCATCATACGCCCGTGAATCGTCGCAGTCCATTACGGTACATTACTACACTCTATAGTTTAGGTGACGGCTACCAACAGAGAGTCGGCGGGCTGCCTCTACTGAGAGATAAACCACTCAAATATACTTAGATATCACACTGGTAACGGTAACTGGGTTCTGGATCCACAGCGCTCATTTTAATATGATTTTAATACGCCAGGCCGTTATACTGAGTATATTGTGAAGCCGTGATACGGATGAGAATAATAATAAATGAGCCGTGTGGAAAACCTTGTGGGAATGCCTGATTTGTGGATCGATGGGACCCATTTGTAGGATAGGATCAATGCAATACTCCTTGGAATTGGGATGGAAACGTATGGTACTTACGTAAAGCATGGAACCCATTTGGGAAGAAGGAACCATGCAATACTAGTTGCATGTACTATACTTGGTGCCACCTTGGTGTAGTGGTTGCAATGAATTCACATCTCTCGTAAGTCGTGGGTTCGATCCTCACATGGGCCAGGGCAGTTATAGTTTAGGCACGAATGCTTTAAAGGGACCAGCCATGGCGCATCTCTGCATTGCCATCCTTAAGTTGTAACTAAATGAATATTTAGTAGATTTTCCTTTGGGGAGTATAGTTTTGCGGGAACCGCACTGGAAATAAGTCGACAGACTGTGCTTAATCCCTGCCCTAACGGCCTAAGAAAATTTACTTTACGTATGAAAGGTTTTTCATTCTAACATTCTAACTTTATAGTTAGAAGAAATGACCCATGCAACCCAGTTGAAAAGATCCAGGTAACCCAGTTGGAAGGATCCAGGTAACTCAGTTGGAAAAGGATCCAGGTAACCCAACTGGAAGGATCCAGGTAACCCAGTTGGAAAGATCCAGGTAACCCAGTTGGAAGGATCTAGGAAACACAGTTGGTAGGAAGGATTGATGCAACTCAGTTGGAAGGATCCAGGTCACTCAGTTGGAAGGATCCAGGTAACCCAGTTGGAAGGGTTCCGGTAACCCAGTTGGAAGGATCCAGGTAACCCGGATGTAGGACAATTCGGTCCCGGACAATTCGGTCCCAAAACACTAAATAAATGGGACCGAATTGTCCGTAGTCAGTATCCGGACAATTCGGTCCCGGACAATTCGGTCCCAAAACACAAAATTAATGGGACCGAATTGTCCGGGACCGAATTGTCCTGCTTCCAGGTAACCCAGTTGGAAGAAACCAGGTAACCCAGTTGGAAGCAAGAATCCATGCAAATCAGTTGGAAGGATCCAGGTAACCCAGTTGGAAGGATGCAGGTATCCCAGTTGGAAGGATCCAGGTAACTCAGTTGGAAGGATGCAGGTATCCCAATTGGAAGGATCCAGGTAACTCAGTTGGAAGGATGGAAGGATCCAGGTGTCCTAGGTGGAAGGATCCCTGCAACCCAGTTGGAAGGATCCAGGTAACTTAGTTGGAAGGATCCACGTAACCCAGTTGGTAGGAAGGATTGATGCAACTCAGTTGGCAGGATCCAGGTAACCCAGTTGGAAGGATCCAGGTTACCCAGTTGGAAGGATCCAGGTAAATCAGTTGGTAGGATCCAGGTAACTCAATTGGAAGGATCCAGGTGTCCTAGGTGGAAGGATGCCTGCAACCCAGTTGGAAGGATCCCGGTAACTCAGTTGGAAGGATCCACGTAACCCAGTTGGTAGGAAGGATTGATGCAACTCTGTTGGCAGGATCCAGGTAACCCAGTTGGAAGGATCCAGGTAACCCAGTTGGAAGCAAGAATCCATCCGATCCGGTTGGGTAAAGGATATTTATAGTTTATTATTGGTGTTGTGGGTGAATGAGTGGTTTCATATTATTATAACTTTTGTTGGGCACAGCTTTTGCAAAGTCGGCAAATACGTCCAGGTGGTATCGAACTGGAGACCTCCGGGTTTGAAGTCTGACGCTCTAACCATTCAGCTAGCGGCTCAGGTAAAATATAGACCTGGAAATACTATCGGATATACCTTGTATGTCCGCAATTTACCTCCTTATGGCCTCCCATCTGTCATACCATCATATGCTGCCACTGTGCTCAACCCTACAGTACTTGGCTGTCTTGAACCACTCGCTGCGCTACAATGAAAGGGTTAGTGTATAATAACCATGAACCATCACGGCCACAATTATTAATTTTCCACTCTAGTTACTAATTTAGGTAGGACAGTCACACCCAGAGAGAATTGCGACCGGTATATTTATAGTTTATTATTGGTGTTAAGGGTGAATGAGTGGTTTCATATAATTAATACTTTTTGTTGGGCACAGCTTTCGGCAACGACGTCCAGGTGGGATCGAACTGGAGACCTCCGAGTTGGAAGTCTGACGCACTAGCTAGCAGCTTATGATGGTATTGACAGTTGGGAGGCCATGAGGAGATGAATTGCGGACATACAAGGTATCAGATAGTATTTCCAGGTCTATCTTTTACCTGAGCCGCTAGCTGAATGGTTAGAGCGTCAGACTTCCAACTCGGAGGTCTCCAGTTCGATCCCACGTGGACGTCTTTGCCGACTTTGCAAAAGCTGTGCCCAACATAAAGTTATAAGGATATTTATGGCACAGAATCAGGGTTCGATTACGAACCAAATGTTCGGTGTGCAACAGCAATCGTCCTCCTCTCAAGGACTCCCACAAACCAGTCAGAGTATTGTTCCTTAATCATAACCAAATTTGGGCTATGGCCTGGCATATCAGGTCCGTTCATAAGATATCAGTAACTTTTGTTAACAGGAAATAATATGGCTGGCTATGTTAAGGGAAATTCGCCCAGAAGGGATGTAAAGCGATAGAAGTTTCGGAAGAGTCGAATCAGGAAATTGAGAAAGTCCGTGAATCAATGCACCCTGCCGTCATCCCTTATTGTTTATGACTAAAGAGACGATTCTTTTGATCTTAGGGGAGATTTATAAATTACTAAGTAATTTACACTACAGTGTTATAATTTTCGTATCTCATCTTTGTTTGCTTTATTTATTGAAAAACGCACACTGTCACCAAAACAGTAAATAATTGAATAATGATTAATTTTTACTCATCGAATAAATTAAGCTAATTAGAAAACTGTCTCTATACTGTAGGTTTGCTTGGCAGCCCAGCACCGTCCTCAAACCCCTGCCCACTTCTCCACTTCACCCGCGAGCCCCGTAGGCAATGGGAGGCCCCGCGTATTATCGCGAACTGGACGCGAGTTCGGACCCAGCCCATCGTGGTGCTGAAAGGTCGCCCCCAGGAACGGTGCAGCCTATCAGCCAAGATACGGAGGAGGTGGTTTGCCTGCGGAGCGAGTACGCCGTCACAGGACGCAACAAACGGGGAGAAGTCGCCCCGTCGTGCCGTCACTGCTTCCGCGTACAGCCGCTTCTTTTGGTCTTCGGCCGACTCGAGGATAGACATTGGGGTGCGACCCACATAGGACCCTTGCTTTATTTATTACGTTTTTGTTTAAATGAGTTTGTATGCCATATGGCAGGCCTATTAATATACCTGGTGCACCAGCCAGTACAGGTACGCTACTGGATTCTCACCCGCTTTATTTAGTAATACATTATGATAATACAGTAATAAAAAAATAGAATATTTATATTCCAAGGGCCTACGTGATGGCTTCCTAACGAGTTACATCATCATGGATTATTTCTCAACAACACAATAATGAGCTTATTTCTCAACAACTCATCAAATATTCTATTGTTTTTCTACAACACAACAATGCTATTGTTTCTCAACAACTCATCAAATATTCTATTGTTTTTCTACAACACAACAATGCCAATGTTTCTCAGCAACTCAACTATGCTATTGCTTCTCCACAACTCAACATGAGCTTATTTCTGAACATTACAACAATGTTATGGTTCATCATCACTAACTCAACCATGTCATTTTTAATAATCAAAATGGGGAAATTCGACGCAAATAACAGATGATTACTCTCAATAATAAAACTGTAAGCTGTTCTATTGTGTTTAGTTTATTGTTTTGGTTAAAATAACGTGCCACTGTAACCTGCTACTTTCCCTAAATTGATAATTTAACATTGAGGCGGGATATTAATTCACCAAGGCGGGTTTTGAGGTCAGTTTCCCCCCTGTCTCAAAAAATTACCCTGGCTATAGCAGGTATCAAAACCATAAAATAAGATCATATTTTTTTAAAAATTGAAAAGTGTTTACTTTTGATACACGTTAGGTCAGTTGTAATCAGAAGAAAATTATATAATTTTTCTCGGGTTGGCTTTTTTGGGACACTTTCTCTATCTGCTTTTTAACTTCTCAAAATTAATTGTGTTGAAAGAAATTTTTGAAAGGAATTTTTGAAAGGAATTTTTTTTTAAAATATATCTTTGTTTTAAAATTACCCGAAAATAGAAAATTTAGCGATTTTTTACACAGAAAGCCATAACTTTTTTACAACAAAACTTCAAAGGGTTGCTGTTTTTTTATTATTATTATTCCGGAATGCGTATCATTACTTTTTCATTATTCCGGCTTACAAGGTAATTATTACTCCATTCTATATCTGCCATTAATAGAGATAGTGATAGACACAAACTAGCTGTGCATGATATCGCTTTCACTGTCCATTATTTAATCTGTGCATACTACATAATTATTAATTGACATTTTGAAGAATTTTAAGGTGAAAGGTTCACGTTCAAAACCAGGGTAGCCTATAAATAACATAATGTAAGGGAGAGGGTTGGGATCTGCGCGCCACTTTGTACAAAATAGAGAAAGATTAAGCCTATTTCGTGAGGTCTGAGATGTAAATAATTACATCGAAGCATAGGAAGGGAGATTTGTACCAAAATGTGACCAAACGGAGAACAAATGGTGGCGTCATTTATAACGGCTTCTATTTATATACGACGTGTAAAGAGATTTATAATATCCGGTTCAAAATGAAATTGGTAAGATGAAAAGGAGAAAAAAGTTGATCCGCACAAAAAATACATCTTATATTTAAGAAAAATATTTGTAACCCCGGTTATCTGTCAGTTGTTACCTTACAGATATGGAGATTTAGTGACATCTTTAGGAACTGACTACGTACGTTTTATGTACAATAATACAAATGAGTGACTGAGTGACGATTGATAGCGTAAACTACAGAATACACAACTCCAGTAAACACTGCGGGCACATATTGTATGTGCATTACCGTATACAAACTGAATAGACCTATACTATAGTATTACTGCTAGTATTCTCTTCCGCTATCATCAATAATTTTTGCTTTAGTATCACTTTCAACAGTATCAGCTGTACCGGTATCAGCTACAACAGTACCGGACTCAGTTCCATCTGTATCAATTTCTCGATCTGAACATTTAGTTTCCGCGCTAACTTTCCCTTTAGCCTCGACCTCCTCCACTGATCCATTAGGCTCCCCCTTTTCTCCACTAACAACTCCATTCTCTCCCCTCCCAACAGACAACTCTTGAATCTTACTAACAATCTCCTCGCTACCATCTCCCCGCTCTACGACTTTACCGGAATCGATAACCGACTGCTCGAATACCACGCGGAAGCGATCAGCAATCCCGGAATCCTTGAACCGAATGGCCAACGTCTCTGGTTTGGGTTTCTCGTCTGCGTAATCAGCGTTGACACTCCAGACCCAGGCCTTATCGCTGCCGGCACTGCGTGCTAAACCCATCCCCTTTACGATGAAGTGGTTGGCGCACAACTTACGAGTCTTCTCTCGACGCATTAGGAAGCGAACTCTCTGCGTGATTCGGTGCCGGAGGAGTTTAACTTCCCCGACCCCGCGATCTTTCCATTCTTGCCCGTCGTCATGATCACCTTGGATGTACCGGTAGAGTTTTCCCCGCTGTTGGAATAGAATCTCTTCGTCTTCCTCTAATGTTTTTGTTTCTATCTGGGGTAAACTGACTATTGGTTCGAATATTATAGATTCGTTTTCTTTTTCAACAGAAGCGATATCGTCCTGGACTTCAGCCATATTCTGTAGTCAGGTACGGTAGTACTGTCAGACTGTAGTACAGTAGTATTCCAGTATTCTGGAATTAAGTGCAGAAGCGATTATTATATATCTGTTCTGTAGGCCTACAGCTGTATACTGCAAGCAGTACTGGACTGGAATCTCAGTATCTGGGTATACTGGTATGGTTTGGGTATATGTCAGTATGTTATGTTATAGGCCTACTGGCCTATTATGTACAGATGTACGTAGGCCTACTGTGTACTGCGTACGCTGACACCACAACCACACCTCCTATTTCAGTACCGGTACCGGTAAATTTAACAGTTGTAACATTTACAGTCGTAAAGTAGGCCTACAGACATGAGAGTAAAAACTCAAGGGGTATAACTTTTGCGTGAACATCCAATAAGCCTGTTTATGAATGCTTTCAGTGGTTGCCATCAATTCTGGCCACAACTAACTCTGAAACTGCAGCTAAAATTCTCACAGATGAATTAACTAACACACTTGACCTAATTGCACCAATTAGGAGCATCCCATCAAGCAATCAACTGAGTCATGGATCACCCCTGAAATCATGTCATTGATTCAGGCTAGAAATAGAGCCCAATACATTTTCCATCACCATAAGAACGCCACCTAACAAGTCCCTAAAAGGTGCCACCCTGCTCCATAGCGCGGGAAATTCAAATGATTGAAAGACATGTAATTTGTACTGGAAGGGGAGGGGTGGCAGATCAGATCTGCCACCTATATTTTGGCGGTAAATTCAAATTTAACATTGAATATAATATGAATACAGTAAGACTAATGTAATTCATTGAATCAGAATAAATTAATTCTTATCGGTTTAACTCACTCATCCGTTATTGTTGTTATTTTATCTATTCTGGGACTTCCAGCAGCACGTGAATAAATAAACCAGCACGTTAACTAGTCTGGGACTTCGAGCAGCACGTGAACAACTAAGCTGACTGGTTAACTAGTCTGGGACTTCGAGCAGCACGTGAAGAACTAAGCTGACTGGTTAACTAGTATGGGGGTTCGAGCAGCACGTGAACAACTAAGCTGACTGGTTAACTAGACTTGGGCTTCGAGCAGCACGTGAACAACTAAGCTGACTAGTTAACTAGTATGGGGGTTCGAGCAGCACGTGAACAACTAAGCTGACTGGTTAACTAGTCTGGGGGTTCGAGCAGCACGTGAACAACTAAGCTGACTGGTTAACTAGTCTGGGACTTCGAGCAGCACGTGAACAACTAAGCTGACTGTTTAACTAGTATTGGGGTTCGAGCAGCACGTGAACAACTAAGCTGACTGTTTAACTAGACTTGGGCTTCGAGCAGTACGTGAACAACTAAGCTGACTAGTTAACTAGTATGGGGGTTCGAGCAGCACGTGAACAACTAAGCTGACTGGTTAACTAGTATGGGGGTTCGAGCAGCACGTGAACAACTAAGCTGACTGGTTAACTACACTGGGACTTCGACCGTTCGAGCAAAATTGAGGAGGGGGGGGGGGGGGGGGGGGGGTCGGGGGATTTGGCTTAACTTCTATCCCAGTAAAATGTAAAGAACATTTATTATTTGCTTGTATCAGTTATAATTACATCAGAACATTATAGTTATAACAATTATACACTTATACCTAGTATATTAATAGTAAATTTCAAGTAGATAGATGATAGAAAGGCCCAGTGAATTGATATATTTTTGGCGGTTAATTCTAATTACAGAATTATAATATATTCATTTCCATTACAAACTGTACACAGTGTGTTGCAGTATGTACGTGGGTACGTACTAAAAGGTCAAGGAGCTAGAGCTGTAGACTTCATACTGTAGTGGGGTAGTAGGCCTACAGACATATTATCTTATTTAAGTCTACTAAGAAATATTGCGTAATGTAGGTAATTCATAAGAAATATATACAGCTGCTGTACAGCAGAGAATTGATAGTAAAATATATCGCAGGTAGGCCTACTGTAATAACAATAGGTGTATAATGCCTCTGCATATACTGCTATATTTGGCTATGACATATAATATGATAAAATATTATTATGAATGAACATTCTTATTCTTAGTAACTCGTGACAAAATACAATGCGCTACTAACTCAGAAACTGTAATCCTAAATGCGGAACTTAAACCGAAACAGGGTAAAATGTGGACTTTGTAGTGACACATTTGGCAGTCAGTGCGATATAATTTCTCATGTACAAGCAAATCACGGTATTGCATGTTCAGTACAAACGGTAATTCGGTTATTCAACAATTAACAAACGGTTATTCAACGTCCATTTTTAGTTATTAGCATGACGGTAATACAAATTACGCAAGGTGAACCTATACTACATTCACAATTTTCTATTCATTCACTAAATATAACGAAAATTGAACGTTCATTTAATCCATGGTACGTTCAGTTAACTATATTATTTGCTACATGGGTTACTCTATTCATATTTTCAATGTTAAAACAGATTTTATATATTCAATGTTAAAACAGATTTGAATTTACCGCCAAAATATAGGTGGCAGATCTGACCTGCCACCCTTTCCAGTACAAATTGCATGTCTTTCAATCATTTGAATTTCCCGCGCTATGGAGCAGGGTGGCACCTTTTAGGGACTTGTCGCCACCTAACTACAACTCTTACAAACGCCTACGCAACGATGTTACATTACAAATTACAGTAGATCTGCTAAATCTTCCTATATCAAAACCTGTCTGGAATCCATTTAATGCAACATCAAAGAACTCTGGAAAGAACTAAAGTCGCTGGGGGCACCCGCTGTTGTGACGACAACTCAGCGAGACCATTGCTCTTGGCATTTAACAATCCGGAAGAGGCTAATCTAGTCATCTCCCGCAGAAATTTTACCGTCAGAGATACAACGTACTACTTCGATAAGGACTTGTCAAAAGCAGAAAGAGAGGCAGAATACTAAGCTCGACAGAAAAGACGCACTCTAAGAGAGCAAAGGACAACAGAATTGCAAACAACAAGGGAACAGCCAATGACAACGGAACTGCCCATTGCGGAGCGTGTCGATTGACGGTCGACCTTATTATTCGACAATACTCCTCCTCCATGGACATCGGCAGCGCCATCTGTACCTCCTTGGACCCGGACAGCGCCGTCCATACCTACTCGGACCCCGACAGCGCCGTCCGTACCTACTAGGATCACGGCACCGCTGTCAGTAATTCCTCGGACCCTGACGGCACCGTCCTTACCTTCTCAGACCATGGCAACGTCTTCCGTACCTCCTCGGACCACGGCTGCGCTGTCCATAACTCCTCGGCCCACGGCAGCGCCGTCCGAACCTCCTCGGACCCCGACATTGCCGTCCATACCTACTCGGACCCCGACAGCGCCGTCCATACCTCCTTGGACCCTGGCAGCGCCGTCCGTACCTACTAGGATCACGGCACCACCGTCAGTAATTCCTCGGACCCCGACAGCGCCGTCCATACCTCCTCGGACCCCGGCAGCGCCGTCCGTACCTACTAGGATCACGGCACCACCGTCAGTAATTCCTCGGACCCCGACAGCGCCGTCCTTACCTTCTCAGACCACCGCAGCGTCTTCCGTACCTCCTCGGACCACGGCAGCGCTGTCCATAACTCCTCGGCCAACGGCAGCGCCGTCCGAACCTCCTCGGACCCCGACATTGCCATCCATACCTCCTCGGACCACGGCAGCCACAAGACTAGGACTATCTCCTACAAACTGCTACAGTTGGCTCGATATGTTTTCTACATCTGGAATTCATACTATACACCTCAATGTGCGCAGTCTTACGAGCAAGCTTGCTGAGCTCAAGATTATCCTCGAACTAAAAACAATAGACATTCTAGCAATTACTGAGACATGGCTTGATGACAGCATCACTGATCAGGAAATTAGTATTAATGGGTACAATTTTATCAGGCGAGATCGCAATAGAAATGGAGGCGGAGTAGGTGCCTACATCAATAATGATATAGTTTCAAATTCCAACACGTTGATGAGCAAACTGTTGCTAAAAAACTATCTACCCTAAAGATAGATAAAAGTCCAGGACTAGATGGCCTAACACCAAGCTTCCTTAGGGATTGTGGAGAAACCATCGCAGGGCCTATGACTCATTTAATCAACCTATCATTTTCCCAGTCAAAATTTCCAAAAGCCTTCAAAATAGCAAGGGTTAATCCGGTATATAAGAAGGAAACGCACCTAGAGCGTGGGAATTATCGACCTGTGTCACTCTTAGCTGTCCTATCAAAGGTAATTGAGGGGATCGCATATGATCAAATGACTGAGTATATCATTAACAATAATCTGTATGATCCACTACAGTCTGGCTACAGGAAGGGTTACTCGCCTGAGACATGTCTGTTATATCTGTCTAATCATATACGAGAGGCTATGGATGACGGTAAATACACAGGAGTTGTCTTCATCGACCTGCGAAAGGCCTTCGATACTGTGAACCACGAGCGGCTGCTAGCGAAACTCGTACTCATTGGTCTCTCTCCAGAAACAGTGGCCTGGTTTCGATCCTACCTGGAACACCGAATGCAGACAGTGACTATTGGAAATGTGTCTTCAGAGTATATGGCTATAACATGTGGGGTGCCGCAAGGAAGTTTATTAGCAGTTCTACTGTACATTATCTACATAAATGACATGAACATCGCAACTAAGGACTATGTGGAACCTATTTCAACTAGCCCTTCTACATCTACGATAGCAACTGCTTCCATTGAACCGAACTGTATATCAATGAAATTGGCCGACGATGCGAACCTCACGGTCTCTCATTCCAATATACCGATGATAGCCGGTCAGCTTAGCAAACAATTAACCAGGGTCTACTGGTGGGCCGTGGACAATAAACTTAGCCTCAACTTTAAGAAGACGGAATGTATCTTGTTTGGGACTCCCCAGCGATTAGCCTCCGCATCTGAACTCATTGTACACTGCAATAATATCCCTATATGCCAAGTTTCTGAAGTAAAGTACCTCGGCTGCTGCATGAACCAATATCTTTCTGGTGACGTCATGGTGTTGAAGATAATAAAAAAAGGCAATGCGACGTTGCGCTTTATGTATCGCTTTGGTGGGTCCCTGAACCGCTACACAAAGCGTCTATTATGTAACTCCTTGATCCAACCTCACCTCGACTTCATGTCAGCATGCTGGTACTTCAGTTCGTCCACTCACTTGCAGGGTAAACTCCGAGCGTTACAGAGAAAATGTGTGCGATTTTGTCTTGATCTCGACCGGCGTGCTCACGTATCTGTTGCACACTTCAAAGAGTTATCGTGGCTACCTGTGGAATATCGCATTGAACAGTTGCTTGTAACGATGATGTACAAAATTTACCGCGGAATAGCGCCTACTTACCTAAGCGAAATCGTCTCCTTCTCCGAGGGTCACTCTGGGCTGCGATCGGGAGGCGAGAACCGGGCCGTCATACCTCGTCGTAACCTGGTTAGAGGGTGCAGTTCCTTTTTGTACCGCGGGGCCGTTGGTTGGAACGGTCTACCATTGGTTACTCGCAGCTGTGAAACTCTGGAAACTTTCAAACACTCTGTAAAAAGATACCTTTTGTCAATGGCAGCTGAAAATGAAAATAATGACTACTTTTTTATTTAAAATTCAATAACAGATTATTAGATTATTAGAATAACTTTAACCATTAAAACTCTTTTTTAAATATTTTAAGATTTTAATTCAATTCGCTTTAACTTAAATAAATAAATTTTAGTAAAGCGACGATAGTGTATGTATGTATCTATATTTTATGTCAACTTACATGTCAACTATATTTTTTAGAATGATTTTCAAACGATTTTATAAATTTTTAGAAAATTTAACCAAAAAGACCTTTTACATTTATTAGATTTTTAATAGTATCGTAATCGTGAATATTCTTATTAGTTTGTTTATTTACGTTTTTAACATTATGTTGGACTTAACTGATACATTCGGGGACCTTCATGGAAACGAGTTCAATAACTCATGAGGTTATCCCCGCGCAGCTCGATGTAACCACTAAATAAATAAGTGCTGTTAATATTTATGGATGATATTTAATTAATTGGTGTTTATGTCATAATTAACCATAACCATATATTTAACTATTGCGCAATAAACAATCTCAATCTCAACCTTCAAAAAACGCCAAAACCTCGACCAAAATAGCAGCCATCAAAACTGAGGATGGTTCCTTTGGCTACTGATCCTGAAGTTATTGCAAATCATATGAACCATTATTTTACCAACGCTGCCAAAAACCTTGTACACAAACTACCACAACAACCAAATATTTACAATAAGGAGTAGCTGTTAAAGAGTTCTATGCTGCAAAAGGAATCCAACCAGGCAGAAAGTTTTAGAAAGTTTTAGAAAAAACTGTGTTCGATCAACTTATGCCCTATTTAATGTCTAACAACATACTAGATTTACTACAATCCGGCTTTCGACCTGGTCACTCAGTGCAAACCTGCTTAATGTATCTGGACAATATCATCCGCGATGCTATGGATTCTGGGAAAATAGTCGGGATGGTTTGCCATTGACTTCCAAAAAGCGTTCGACACGGTCGACCACAACATTCTGCTTCACAAGTTGAGGTGTATTGGCCTCTGGATGAACATAGCGTTAACTGGTTCCGATCATACCTATCTGGCAGATCCCAGTTTGTCCATGTAGGAAACTCTCGTTCTAGAACTCTTGGAATTGACTGCGGTACTCCTCAAGGAGCCACTAGCTGTCCTCTTATTCCTGATCTATATGAACGATTTAGACCTCGCCTTGCCTCCTGTCCAACCCTTGTCGAAAACGGCATCCCAGATTAATGGCGTCAATAATAGCATCCCAGGAAAAACTGCCTGCCACAAATCCGCCACTGCACTGAAGTATGCTGACGATACCAACCTCATCAAAGCCGGGGACAGCTGTGAAGAAATTTCTGCATGCCTTACTGAAACTCTGTCGCGCGTAGCTGATTAGGCAGTTGATAATCGCCTCAGTATACACCCCGGGAAATTCGAGGTTCTCCTTTTTGGAACGCACCAATGCATTGCATCAGCCGGAAGCCTTGAAGTCTACTCCAAAAACAAACTACTCGAACCAACAGATACCGTAAAGTACTTGGGATACGTGATGGATCCAACCTTATCCGGATCAGAGTCCGGCATGACGTATATGAGTAGGGGGGTTTGGTGAACTTAGTATGACGTATATTAATGGTGTTGATATAAGTAAGGAAATAGAACAAACCAAGCATTAGGCCTAGGTGTACTGTAAATAGCAGAAGTACTACACATACTTCTTTCCTGTATTGTTTTTGGTTGCCTAGCAACGATACACTATGTTGCTGAGTTACAGTGCTAGGATACCAATACAGCTAAACTTGATTGCTTTTACAGCACTAGAGCAAGAATATAGTATTTATATTGTAGATATAATTCAATGGGTCTCCCTGTCTCCCGATTGTGTATTTCACAACTATAGCGGGTCTGTGAATCCATAGCGCTGGGGGGGTCGGATATTGCGCCCAGAACGTGTACTTGATTGAGTCCGTTGGTCCGCGCGTTGTGGTGGGGTCGGTGCGGCGATGTCGGCCCAGGTCGGGGGTGTCACTGGCCGAGGGGCCTCGGGCTCTGGGGCAGCGGGCGGAGCGATTTGCGGGATAACCGGGGGAGGGCTGGGTAGGATCGGGGTGGGAGTGGGTTGTCCACCTTCCGAGGCGGTGCGTGGGCGGAGGAAGACGCGGTTGCGCCGCTGGACGCGTCCACTCTCCTGGCGGACCATGTAGTCGTGGTTTGCCAGCGCCTCAACGACCACGCCTCGTCCCGTCCAATGCTTGGTGGTAGCGTCCTGGACGAGGACGGGTGTCCCTACGGGTATGACATGGAGGGGGCGGGTGCGGAGGTCGTAGGCTGCGAGGAGGTTGCTTTTAGTCTGTTCGGCAACCTCGTCGAGTTCCTGGAAGCTCTTCCTCCACTTGGGGTCGAATGAGTTGAAGTGGGCGGGCAAAGCTTCCCGGATATTGCGTCTGTAGAGGAGTTCTGCAGGTGAGCGCCCTCCATATCGTGGGGTGTTGCGGAACGCGAGTATACCCTGGGCTATAAGGTCGACGTCGTGGTCGGCGCCCCGGACGAGTCGCTTCATCGCCTTGACGGCGGCTTTGGCATGGCCGTTTGTGCGGGGTAGGTGGGGCGACGACGGGTTTAAGTGAACCCCCCAGTTGTTGAGGACGTTATTCACGGCCTCGGATACGAACTGTGGGCCGCCATCTGGGTGGAACTCCAGGGGGACTGCTGTGGCGAGGAACAGGAGCCGGAGGTTACGGATGATGGCAGCGGATGTCGTATCGGAACCGAGGAGGAACAACGTCGGCCAGCCGGTATATTCGTCGGTAGCGACCATGTAGTTGGTGCTGTCGACGACGAACAGGTCGGCGTGGATCCTCTGGAATGGGCGGGTGGCCTCGGGGTTCCGTTGGAGGGGTTCCGGTGCGTGGGAGGGCAGGGACGACTGGCAGGACTGGCAGCGTTCGATGGCGACGGCGATGTCGTTCGATATCGTAGGCCACCAGACCGACCGGGCCGTGCGTTCGCGGGTTTTATTGAGTCCCTGGTGGGCGGTGTGGAGCAGTCGGAGGGTGTTGGGCCGGAGCGCCCCCGGGATGTAGATCTGCGGCCCACGAAGGATTACTCCATCATGGACCATCAGTTCCGTGCGGTGCTGGAAGTAGGGCCGCATGTCGTCGTTAGCCACGTTGTGGCGGGACGTCGGCCAGCCGTCCCGGATCGTGGCGAGGAGCGCCACATAGATCGGGTCGACGGCACCGGCTGTCCGGATCTCCTGGAGGCGGGCATCGCGGTCGTCGATCGTCGGAATGGACTCGGCGAGAGCAGCGGAGACAATAAACTCGCGGTCGTTGTCATCTTCGGCTGTGAGGACGAAGTCGTCCGGAGTGGGTTTTTTGCGTGGGCAGCGGGAGAACGCGTCGGCGACGAGGTGGCGGGCCCCCTTCTGGTGGCGCGCGGTAAAGTTAAACCGCGAGAGGGCCGTCTTCAGCTTTAGTAGCCGATCGTTGGTGACTTGGTCGAGTCGTCTGTCATTTAGGATGGGTATTAAGGGGCTGCAGTCGGTGACTAGTTCGAAGTGGTTCAGCCCATGTAGAAAGTAGCGGCATTTATGAGCCACCCAGGCCGCCCCGAGGGCCTCCAGCTCGGCCATCCCGGACCAGTTCGCCTCGTGTTTGGCGAGTGTTCGGGAGCCGCACTGGATGGTGAGCCATCGGTTTGGGGCCGGGTCCCACTGCCGGAGGAGGAAGCCGAGGCCGTGGAGGCGCGAGGCGTCAGTCAGTAGTTCAGTCCGCCTGTCGGGGTGGAACCCTGAGAGGTATAGTGGACTCGACAGCGCGGTCCGGGTTGCCTCGAACGCGTTCTGGTGCTGCGGAAGCCAAACCCAGGCGGCCCTGTCCGTGTTGAGACTGCGGAGGGGGTCGACGAGTTGGGAGATCTCGGGAGTCGAGTTTCCCAACTGTTGGGCGAGGCCCAGGAAGGAACGGAGTTCGCGGCGGTTAGTTGGGGCCGGGAAGTGGCAGAGGTCGTCGGTGAGGGCCGGATCGATCCGGTAGTGCCCGTGACTTACGAGGTAGCCCCCGAACCGGACCTCGGGGAGGCAGTACTGGACTTTGTCGGTGTTCAGCGATACGTTGGCGGTGTCGCAGGCTGCGAGGACGCGGGCGACGGCCTCCGGGTGTTCCTCGGCCGTGTCAGTGTGGATGATGACATCCTCCACTATCCGCCCGATGTTGGGGACTCCGCTGAGAGCGCGTGCCATCCTCGCGTTAAACACATCGGAGCTGCCGTGCCACCCCATGGGCATCCGCCGGTAGCGGAAGCGGTCGCGTGGGGTTGTGAAGGTGGTGAGACGGCGGCTAGCGAGGTCGAGGCCCACCTGGTGAAACCCCTTAAGACCGTCGAGAACGGTGAAGTAGCGGGCCGAGGTGGGAATTCTCGAGACGACGTGGAACGGAGAGGGGGAGAAGTAGTTGGGGCGAACTGTGGCTTTATTAAGTTCGCGTAAATCAACCGTTATGTGGATTTTGTTGGGGTCGCTTTTCTTCCGCGTAACGACCATCGGGCTGAGCCACTCGGCCGGGTTGTTCTCGTCCCCGGCGGGCTCCAAGATTCCCATGGCGATCTGGTCGTCGAGTTCGTATAGGACTGGTTGGGCTGGGCGCCGGGGGTGAGGTTGATGGTGAGTTCCCCTCCCGCCATGACTCGGCACTGCCCTGACAGTGGGCGGGGGAAACGGCGGTGTAGGGCTTCCCAGTCGGAGTGGGCGGATGCTACTGGGGGTGCCGGAGCGCCCGGTGGGGGTGACGGTGTGTTGGCGTTGGGTTTGGGTGGCCCAACCGGGACTGGTGGCTGGCCATCGGTGGGTGGCGGCGGCGTGATTGGCTTGGTTTGTTCTATAACCATGTGGTTCGTAATTGCCGCCAAGTTGCCACCGCGGAGTATCGGACTCCGCAGTACTCCCAGGGTGAAACATACCCTTCGGGAGAGGAGGGGCTGTTGCAACCCGTCGAGCACCCATAGGTCGGTGGTGCACACAGTTCCGAGGGCGGTGCACTGAAGGGTGGCGTTAAATATCCCCTTAAAGGTCCACCCGAGGCGGCTCCCATTGGCGAGGCGGGGTGCCAGCGGGGTCTCGGAGTCCTTGTGGCTCATCATCGGTTGGCCGTCGGGGTGGCGGAGGTTCTCGTGGCAGCCTCCGAACGCCCTGTAGATCCGCCAAGGGATGGTGGTCACGTTGGCTCCGGAGTCCGGGAGGAACTGCAGCTCCGGGATACCGCGGGTCGGGTCCTTGGTGACCTGGAAGCCGATGGTCACGGTTTCGAGGGACTCGAGTCTCTCCATGGCCGAGACATCCGGGATGGAGTCCAGGTCGAGTCTGTCCAGGATCGTGGACCAGACCTGGGCGTTGTGGGCGGACTCGTGGTCGTCCCGTCCGTTGTCGGGTTCCTGGGTGGTGTAGTTAGTCCGTGGGTTCGGCGTTGGGCGGCTGCAGCACATTCGGTCGTAGTGGCCGACTTGGTTGCAGTGGCGGCAACGGGCCGTAGCGCCCGGACAACGTTTGCCGGCCTGGTGTGGGGGGTAACCGCACTGAGGGCACTTGGAGGATGACTTCGGTTGTCGCTCCTCGTGGACCGGGCCCTGTTGGTAGCGCCGGGGTGCGGCTGTAACGCGGGTGACGGCGGCGGCGGGGTTCGAGGGCAGGGCGAGCGATGCGGCGTCCTTGCGCGCTGCCCAGACGGCTTGGGCGAGCCGCAGTGCGTCGCCGAGGGAACAGTCGTTGGGGAGACGGAGGAGTTGCTCTGTAACTTCTTTGTCGCCGAATCCCGCAGTGAACTGGTCCAGGAGGCGGTCCTCTTGGTGGGCCTCCTTAGTGGCGAGCGCGGCGAAGTCGCACTTGGCGGCCAGGTCCCGGAGGGCGACGAGGAAGGACTCCGGACTCTCCTCGGGGAGGCGGTGACGTCGGGCCAACTGCTGCCGGTAAACCCGTTGGTTGGTCCCGCCGTCGATGTGCCGCCCCAACTGATCGATGACGTCCTCCGAGTTCGCGTTTTGTTCGGTAGTAAGGGCGAGCCCCTTTACTGCCGCGTTAGTGGCGCGAGAGAACGCTGTAGTGAGCGCGGCGCGACGTAGACAGAGGGTGGATCGACGTAGGTCGTTGGTGACGGCAGCATCCGGGGGATTCGCCGGGTCGGAGGTGAAGAGGTTGAGGAATCCCGATGTGGCGAGGAAGGTGTCCCATTCATCCTTCCAGAGGTCCCACGTTGCCTTCTCCGACTCGATGTCGAAGGCGGGCGGGGAGCTTCGCAGGATGAAGGTGTGGGGGTTGCGTGGATCTGTCGCCATGTTGTTAATGGGTAATAGTAGGAGTTCGTAGGTCCAGTTTATCGGCGTGTTCGGAAGCACTGCGCCATGACGTATATGAGTAGGGGGGTTTGGTGAACTTAGTATGACGTATATTAATGGTGTTGATATAAGTAAGGAAATAGAACAAACCAAGCATTAGGCCTAGGTGTACTGTAAATAGCAGAAGTACTACACACGGCACATAAAGTTATACGCAGGGGAAACTCATGTCTCAAATTCCTTTATCGGAATTCGCAAGTCCTTGACGAGCCCCTGCGTCGGTTGCTTTGCAACTCACTGATACAGCCGCTTATAGACTTTTCAGCCCCTTGCTGGTATCCGAGTGCTGCGAGTCGTCTACGTAATCAAGTCGATGCACTCCAACGCAAGTGCATCAGGTTCTGCCTGGGACTTGACTCTCGAGCGCATATTGGTGCTGCCCATTTTGTAGATATGAACTGGCTTCCAATTACTAAACGTACCCACCAGATAATTCCAACCCACATGTTTAATATCCACGCAAAGACAGCCCCGGCTTATATGCGCGACATGGTTATTTTTACTGAACCTTCTTACCTCCTACGTAATGGAGCCGCACATGCTTTACTACCCCAGAAACACACGGTAGCCAGCCACACAGTTGTTCTCCTCCTACCTTGGCCCATATCTGTGGAATAAACTCCCCAATGCGATCAAAGGAATTAGGAGTGTGGAAAGTTTTAAGCATAAGTTAAAGGATCACTTTTTAGAACTTTTATCCACCAATGAATTGTCTTCATACAAGTAACTTATAATTTTTACCATCTATATTTTATATCATTTGACCATCCACATTAACTCAAACAAAAGATTGAAGATCCATTTTTAGAATTTTTATTTAATAGTAAATGTTTTTATATTTTTGTTTTATACATTATTTTAGAATTTTTATCCTGCACGACCTTATACCTTTTATTCTAAACCCCAATCTACAGGACCCCTGTGGCAATGAGACTATGTCTCTCAGGCAGAAGACTTATTTATATCCATACTTGTTTTTTCCTCATAAATATTGGGCTTATTATTTTTTGATGGGATTTCTTTGTAGTTGAATTGTCTAAGTTTTTACACTGAGGCATTAACAGAGGGTACTGGTATTAAATTAATTATTTGAATATCATTACTGCATCGACTGCATTTAGTACTACGTTCTGCATTGATTATATTCCTATAAACCATTCCTGGTTTCGCATATTGCACGTATCCATAGTTATAAAGATTGCCAGTCTGCGTTTAGGAAATATATTTAAATACAAAACAGGACGAGCGCAACGACGCTTATAATAATTAAGACGAGTACGGCGTTGATTATATTCCTATACACCACCTGGCTTTGCATATTGAACGTGCGATTGGAAATAAGTTCGTTCTACCCTTCCGTGGGTGGTACTGTAGATGTCGCGGTTATGTATTGGTGGTTGGGAAGGGTGGGGGGGGGGGGGGGGTGGAGAGATTAAAAGGGGTGAACACGTACTGTCCCCCTTTCTTGGATTGATTGGTGGTGTGGGTAAATTTCTCAAAACCTGATTTTGTGATACAGTCGCTCAATTTTAATTTGTATCTCATAACTGGGCCTCGTGCTGCGCGAAGGCCCCACGAACGTGTTGATTGGTTGTTATGTGAGTGCTTGCTATTCTAGGCCACATTCTGAATCAACAAGCACTCAATCTCTCAATGTAACTTAGTAGTTTACATTTAAATATTGGCGGTCTGTCGGTGGCTCTACTCTAACCAACTTACCTAATGAGTGATTGTTTTCAGTGACTGACTGTTACCCCCCTCCATTATGCCTCTTGTGACCAGGGCCGAATTTAGAGTGGTGGGTGGCATGGGGCCGGGTCAGTGGTGGGGGGCCTGGGCTCAACTGTATACCCTTCAATGAACCTGAATGTAGATGTAAAAATTTGGAAATTTCCGGAAGTTTCCTACACATTTTTCCGGAAATTTCCTATATATTTTTCCGGAAATTTCCTATACATTTTTCCGGAAATTTCCTATACATTTTTCCGGAAATTTCCTATACATTTTCCGGAAAATTACTATTTTATTAATTATTTTATTTAGCACATTCTGAAAACATATAGTAAAACACAAGTAGAGTAAACACTAGAAACAAGGGATTCCTGCTTAGATGTGTTTAGGTGGTTCGTTGTCTTGTCTCCAGTGGTCGTAACTACGGATGAAATTTACTTTTCCGGAAATTTACTTGAAAAACATATTTCAGGAAAACTCACATCCTTACATGTGGAAATTAGAAATTTGAACGGAAATTTTTGCAATTTTTCGGAACTTTTCCTGAAATTTTTGAAATTTCCTTGAAAAACACATTTCAGAAAAACTCACATCCCTATATTAGACGTGGAAATTAGAAATTTGAAGCATGTTCCTGTTTATATCAGTATAAAAACATCTGATCCAAAAATGCAAGAATTGAAAGTGAAAAAAATAGACTTTCATAAGATACAAAAATATTAGGCGGGATACTTACTGTAAGAATCTCAGGGATACATTACTGTAAAAATCTCAGGATATATACACTGACTGACTGACTGACTGACTGACTGATAATTATCTAGGTTCAGGCACTTCCTGCCTGGCGATTTTGTTGAAATTTTACAAGTAAATTGCTTTGGTGGTTCATAATCGCGTTACAAAATATCACATCAATTCAATGTGTGGTATTCGATATATTTCGTTTTTTTGAAATTATTTTGTCGCGAAATTAAAAGCAATGGTAAAGTAACAACTCCTGCCTGAGCTGCTGCAGCAGCTAGCTGTGTATGAATGGTTGAGTTTAGGGCTGCCTGAGATAGAATTCCATCAAGGCAGAATTTCTTGACTACACCCCTTCTGCTGCTGGCTGCTGGCTGAGTCTACACATCCTTTATCAGAAAACAGAAAATAGTTGAGTTGTCAATAAACAAAATAAATTATACCACTGCAGTAGGATTATATTATTATTCCACGAATCATTGGGCTGATTATTTTGTATAGGATATATGTAGAAAGTTCTTAAAAATATTATTCTTATTTTTTTTATTACATACGATTAGCATCATTTTTTAGCTGAAGCATTAATAGTGTAAATTAATTTAATTATATTTTAATACCATTACTACATTGGCATAAGATAAGTTTTAACATTTCTTACAAATATTATAAAACTCAATAGTGGTGCGAGCATAAAACTCAAATCACACAAATTTAAAAGAACCATAATATCTATCTCCATAAGTTATTCTGTTTGACTGGGTCTGGGTGCGGCTTTGCTTTTGTGCTGATTGAAAGGGGGGTTGAAGGGGGGAACTGTCCCCCTTTTCACTTTGACTGATTTGCGGTTTTGTAAAATTTCTTGGATATAATTGTTGTGATGCTAAAATTTAATTTGTCTTTGATAATGTATTATTTTGTTTCATATTGTTTATACCTTAAATTTTCATAATATATTAGTTGAGTTTTTGTTTATCATTTGCTCTATAATATATTATATAATTTGTATTTATTCAAAAAATTGAATGAAACTGTTATCACTATTATTATCTTACTACTACGGAGCCCCTAAAGGTACATGGGTTTCCCCCTTTTTTTCTAAGTCCGGCCCGGAGATACTACCTCAGGCCCGGAGATACTAAGTCCGGCCCGGAGATACTATCTCAGGCCCGGAGATACTAAGTCCGGCCCGGAGATACTAAGTCCGGCCCGGAGATACTAAGTCCGGCCCGGAGATACTAAGTCCGGCCCGGAGATACTATCTCAGGCCCGGAGATACTAAGTCCGGCCCGGAGATACTATCTCAGGCCCGGAGATACGCTGCCATCTCATACAGTTACTATAGTTTATGGGGTAGCCAATACTTCAAAGCTGCTTGTCATACTCATATCATCTCATTCAGGCCTTTGTGAGTGACCGTGGCCTATTTGTTTCGGTTTACATACACCTCTGTTGCAGTTTAACTTTACGCGGCTATTCAGCCATTGCCTCCAAATAATATGGAATGTTCTTATTATTGGTAGTTCATTTCTGTAGCCGTAGAAGGGTATTATCATTAAGTAAATGCCCGTTGGTAGGTCGGCTTTTATTCAAAGGCACGGGGGTCATGCCTCCCTCCAGATATGTAATTACTTTGTATTGTGCTGTGTTAACAATACTCTTGTGACTCCATATTAAATATCTCACAAATTGAAATGTGAAACTTAATTTCCATATTCCCGTCAAGATGTCTGTACTTGTAGAACAGCCATTGATCTGGAATTAACCCAGTTAGCTGATTGGCTGCAATTTGTTTCTGTTGATTGCTGTGTCAGCGCTATAACATCTATGAACCTGTTCTGTATTTTATCTCCGGGCCTGAGATAGTATCTCCGGGCCGGACTTAGAAAAAAAGGGGGAAACCCATGTCCCTTTAGGGGCTCCGTATACTACTGTAGAACTACTGGCACTAATGTGGATCAGCTAGGATATTTGCGCTTTGTTTGTGTTTTAGTTTTAGTAACTATAGCTACCCCTTTCTATTGTTAGTTTTGTTCTATAATGCAGCATTGGTTGATTGCCTTAGCAGCCGGTGTTGTAATATTCGTATGGAAATGGAGTCTGCATTTATAATATAGGGTGGTTCTAGGGTGGGTTCAGGGTCATCACTCGCTCGGTGTCCTGGTTGTGCATCATGGGCATTTTTTCATAAATATTCGGTAATCTTAAATCTTGTAAACGTGCTTGATAATGAAATTATTTGCATCATATTATATTTTTGTTAGTGGTAGCAAAGTTTAATTTTTTATTATGTGGGACGATCGACAAAGTCAGCTAGCCTCACGCCTTACAGTTTAGACAATTGTTTAGTTTAGGCCTACTTACTAGGCCTACAGCTGACTGACATAGTTCATTTGTAATAGTCTTGGCTAGGATTCTTCCCCCGGGCTCCTTCCAGCCAGCTTGCTGGCTTTCTAGTTGATATAGCAGTCTTAATTCACCGAGACTAGATATTAATTTGCCGAGATGGGATCTGCGTCAAGTTGCCATTGCATTTTATATATTATTTATTTGATATGTGGTGTAAGTAGTAATGGTTTACCCTACTTCGGCGACAGTTAGTCCTACTTCGCACCTTGGGTGTTAAGTAGGTCATTAATTAATCAATCAATTAATTAATTGGTCGATTAAACAATTAATTAATTGTTTAATCAATCGATTTGTATCAAATAATGTTGCCAAAGGCAATTTAATTTGATACAAATCAATCAGATAGGGGGCGCGAGATGAATAAATTGTACTATAACAAACGAAATATACAACACAATAGGCACTGTGCAATATAATATACAATACATTTGTATTATTTTTGCCATACAGTAGGTAAAGATAGAATTAAATATAAATTACCCTCACTCAAAAATAAAGTGGACCAGTTTGGCCCTGAGTCATCCCTCAATAATCTGCGGCCGCTCGGGCTCTTATTAACCGTAGCATGACTAACCCAAACATCAATGCGTGAATGGGGCCTGCGTGAATGGGGCCTGCGATAGAGCTTAAATTATTCAAACCCACAGCTTCGTTATTACATCAATTCATTCAAGAAATTAGAATAAACATCTGCTCTTGCAATAGATTGCATTCTTTCATATTGTACTTTATGAAGCAGTCCACGCGCATAATTAAATAAAACCCTCTTTTAATACATAAGTTATATACAGTTTATCTTCAATTTATTGAATTTGTTTTTATTTACAACCCTAATTGTTTTACTGTATTATAATTTATGTTTTATAATACCAAGCTATATCCTGTTAATCTTTATTCATTTTATTTGTACTGAGGTTTTCGAGGGCGCTGTTTCCAATGGTCCTATTCTCAAAACGATCTAACCTACTGTATAATTAATTACTTAAGTCTGTGAGGTATGCGTAAGTAACAAATCTCGTTTAACAGTTTTCCTTAAAAACTATGAAGCTATATTGCTTAAGAGTTCTGAGGGGCGAGCCATGAGGCAAGATGTTTGAGACTTTTTTAGATATATTATTACTTAATTTTGACCCCCAGATCGAACGAAAACTGCCCTGGGTCCATGTGAGGATTGAACCCACGACCTACTGGAGATGTGAATTCAAAGCAACCACTACACCAAGGTGGAACAGTAACGTTTGAATTTGTTCGTTAACATTCGAATTTGTAAGACTCTGATTTAAGACCTGAGGCACTCCCCACAGCCACAGCCACAACCACAGCCACAGCCACAGCCACAACCACAGCCACAGCCACAGCCACAGCCACAGCCACAGCCATAGCCACAGCCACAGCCACAACCACAGCCACAACCACAGCCACAGCCACAGCCACAGCCACAGCCACAGCCACAGCCACAACCACAGCCACAGCCACAGCCACAGCCACAACCACAACCACAGCCACAGCCACAGCCACAGCCACAGCCACAGCCACAGCCACAGCCACAGCCACAGCCACAGCCACAGCCACAGCCACAACCACAACCACAACCACAGCCACAGCCACAGCCACAACCACAGCCACAGCCACAGCCACAACCACAGCCACAACCACAACCACTTCCACAGCCACAACCACAGCCACAACCACAGCCAC
>JAUCBJ010003823.1:0-49409 GCA_032718475.1 Nemertoderma westbladi
CTATGATAAACATTTTTTTTTTTTTTGGGGGGGGGGGGGGGGGGGGGGTTCCGTGTCATCAGAAAGCGACCTTATATTAGGGGCATGGTGTATTACGATCAATCCACAAGACTATGTGTTGCTTTATAAATAATGTTAAACCTGAGTGTCACACAAATATAAAAAATATAATATTTCACAATAATATTCATTATGTAATTATTATTATTTTGAGAAATATATCATTTCAAGAATTAGGCCTAACACAGACAAGTAATTCTAGTACAAGACATTTATTGAGGATATTCCACTTAGCTTCAACTGTAGTAATTTTAAAGTGGAATGTTCTCATTATTTATGTATTTTAATACTGTTTGTGTACCGGTACAGTATGTCATTCAGCTAAGTACTGTATCGATTCACATTTTAAAAAACTGATTCATTTTTTAAATTATTTATTTGCACACATGTAATAAGTCCGTGTTCTCACCATAAAGTAAAAAGACAATAATTTAAAACACATTTTATTTTCAATTCGCATATTCAAGCAAAAAAATAAAATTTTGTCCTCAAAAAGTTAGTCTTCAATGGAGCTAAGTGCAACATCCTTAATAAATACTGATCAGCATCCTAGAAGTCCTTAATAGATATAGACTATAAATAATTACAAGTTAGATAGGGGGAAACATGCAATCGGAAGTTGAATTTCCATTCTGCCCTCTAACGGATTTACTTGGAATTATTATGGAATTTTCGCTATTTCTTTCGTTAACCGCTTGAAGATAATTGTCATTCAAATATCCAATAATCCGGTTAAGCTCTGTCGCATTGGGTTTCCTAGGGAACGCTTCGTCCAATGGGAACACAGACAAGTGAAAAGTAAGATCGCCCATTACAATGGCGGTTTCTTCTTGGTATTTTTTCTTATCAACTTTGTACTGCAAAATAATTTCGGTCAATTTATCGTTTTCCTCTTCAAGACCTGCCATAATAACTTGAGATTGATCCAATGATCCTTCTTCATGTGATATTGCACCATTTTCGGAGCTAATAGTGGTACTAACGGGTTTTCGAAATTCATCAGAAAATTTATTCTTGTTGGAGATGTTTTTTAATTTTGATGATTCGTTCTGCTCGTTTCGAAGTAGAATTACCTCTTGCTGTAAATTTGTGTTCCACTGTTGTAGTTTTCCTATTTCGTTGTGCAAATTGTCGACCAACTCTTGGTGCTGCTTCTTAGTGAATTCGAGGTTTCGTTCTAAGAAGTTAACGTGGGCGGAGCCAGACATGGTGGATGCTCTGTAATCCACATCTAAACTCGTAAGGAGGTCAGTTTCGCTCGTTACGCTCCTAGTAGACAGCGAATATAGACTGTCGCGCGCCCTCCCCCGGACAGCTGGGGCGCCGTCTCTAGCGAAGGGTTTGGCATAACGTGACCGATTTAGACTTCCAGTTCTGGCCCATTTCGGGAAGGGTTCAACGGGCGGTAGGATCACGCGGGGTAGCATCTCAACAGGTCCGGAATCCGGATAGATAGGCATAGGAATCTTCTGAACATATAATTAATAAATTAATTAATATTTAAATTAACATCATGTCAACAATCTAATAAAAACTAACATCAATTTTTTTTTACAAAAAGAAAGAAACATTGTAATCAATTTTTTAAATACTTATACTATATTAACTTTAAGCGCACATTGTCTTGGTGGTTTCTCCCTCCAATATTTTTATTGAGTAACTTCCTATCATACTGAACTGCATATTTATTTTTACTATTGTGTTCTGCTTGTTTTAATTTATTCTGTCCGAACTTTCAGTGTAATACAATGCAATACAATTACAAAGAGGACAAAAAAGTACTTTTTATTCTTATAATAATATTGGTAATAATATTGGTTATTTATATAGCGCTTTTCTACGCTCAGCATACTCAAAGCGCTTTTATTATCATTACCCCAGCAAAGCCAGGTTCCCATTATACCGCTGGGTTGGCGTAGGCACTAATGTCTAAAGTGTCTTGCCTAGGGACACAACAATGCGAAATTTCTACAGCCTTCAGTCGGATTCGAACCTGCGCCACCAAACACTATTGTGAAAGCAGTTCAGGCGCCGTATCCACTCGGACACTGCGACATTAAATTATTCTTTCTTAAATTTAATTTTCAGAAATTATTCTTTCTTTCTTAAATTATTTTATTAGTTACTTTGTCTCTCGAATATACCCAGAAATAAGGGAAAAAAATTTCACATTTTCCATAGGGAAAAAAAGTAACCCATAGATTGTGCATTGATTTTAGATTTTTTTCCGGCGAAAAAAGTAAATAAATTATTTTTGGTTGAATTTCTTAAATTTGATTACATGTGTTGAAAGAGCATCGACGTAGAAAATGTTTGCACGTAATTTGAGCAAAATCCATGCACACACTCCAATGTTTATTTAAATTTAGTGTCTGCGCGGCGTAGTCCAATATTATCCATATTATCCAATATTTGTTTATGTTGTTAAGCGGCTATCTATTTAGTTACGTAATAAATATTCGAGAACACTCAATTATTTAACATTGAGTA
Organism: Nemertoderma westbladi; assembly: GCA_032718475.1. NCBI lineage: Eukaryota > Metazoa > Xenacoelomorpha > Nemertodermatida > Nemertodermatidae > Nemertoderma > Nemertoderma westbladi. Next base: position 2,551 of record JAUCBJ010003823.1, read on the forward strand.
CACGAGTGAGTGGGGCCTTATGGCTTCCGACACACTGACACACACACCCCACACACAGGCAGACTTTTGAAAAACGGCCATTGTATAATTATAACAGTTCGCTGATGGCTCGCAGTTTTGACTCGCCCCACAGTAAGGCAACATCGAGAGAGAGTTGAAGAGTACAGTAATTTGAATTGCAGTAACTAATTTGGCATTGCTACACCTTGGGTACCCATTGACCAGATTCCTTTTACTAGCTAGTTTTTACTATTTTTTTAATAAATGTTATAGAAGTACAGTAGTGCTTAGCTATCAATTTTTATAAATATATTTCTTCTGGAACACCTTTTTTTGTTCTAGAACACATTTTTAATTTTTAAACTAGCCGGTTTTTTAAAAATTTTTATAAATGTTATAGACCATGGGTTAGCTATAAATTTTGATACATATTTTTGTTCTAGAACACATTGTTTTGTTCTAGAATATTTTTTGAAAAAAATTAAATAGTACAGGAAACTCAATATAAACCCTTATTTTAAAAAAATCGTCATTTTAAATTATTAGACTTCTTAGATACTGCAAATTTTGAATTTAGAACTTATAACACACAAAATCACAATTGTGTTTGATGTTCTAAATAAGTTTTCTTTTTTTTTATTATCTTATAAAAAGTACTAGCTAACACAAATTCAAAACTACTATATATGTACCATCTTACCTTCTGCGACTCTTGTTCTAGAATAAAAATCCTTGCGATAAAAGCCATTTTCACAAGAGAAAATTATAAAAAAAAAATCAAATTTAATTTTTTTCACCAGCTAAGAAAACGTACTGCTAACACAAAATCAAACTTATTAACTACACCATTCTAGACAATTTCCTTTAATAATTTATGTAATCAGACATTCAAGGGAATGAATGACTTCAAGTTCCAGATGTTACTACTGTGATTTCGGCACACCCCCAACCAAATTTTTTATACTAGCTAGTTTTTGTTAGTTTTATTAATGTTCTAGAACATATTGTCTATTCACTTTTTTTAATTAATTTTGTACTAGAATATTTTGAATTAATTAGGTTTTATTGTTGATTTCCAAGCTAGTTATTCTTATTTTTTTTTAATGTTCTATATATAGGATAGCTAAATATATTGACCATTCATTTTTGTAAAAAGTAATGTTTTTTTTATTTGATTAGAGTTAAAAACAATTCCACACAACTACAAATTTTCATGGAACTAACTAACTTATTTAACATTGAGTAAGACAGCATCAGGGGTTGAAGAGTACAGTAATTTGAATTGCAGTAACTATGGAAGCAATATAGTAAAATACTGCTGTATAGTTTAATATATTTTGTACCACTATACCGCTGTACGTTTTATTAAAGAAATAAGCAACAAAAAGTACCAATTTAAGTATAAAATTACGTATTACATGGGAAAAAAATAAAATGCCTCGAGAATAGTGAAAAAAAGTTCCTTTTTCTCCCATGTAATAAATAATTATGTCGTAAATTAATGGATTTTAACTCGAATCATTAAAACAATACACCAAAAAAACAAGAAAAGTTTTTCTAAACTAGTCTAGAACAACAATTATTTGTTATAGAATAATATTTTATAACAAAATTAACAGAAAATATGTAAATATGTAATAATATAAACATTTTGGAGGTGGTGTGCCCAAAACACAGTAGTACCTGTTCCCAAAACACAGTAGTACTGTGACCAATCTCAATCTCATTCTCTATGTTGGGCCTATGGCTTCAATTAAATCTATTTCCAATTATCACGTTTAAGGGGGGGGGGGGGGGGGGGGGGTACACAAATTTGGTCCAAAATATGTCAAAATTATTTTTATGATTTTTTACTTCAAAACCCTACTACTTTTACAATTTTTGAGCAATTAGTCTGAAATTTTCTGTGGGTGTCTTCATAGCCACCCTGCATAAAAGTATCTGACAACTTCTCTTTGTTAATAAAAATTAATACTATTCATAACAAACCAAAAAAATTAGCATACATTTGCAGCGCCACCTAGCGGTGCAGAATTATTTTCACCAAATTTCGCCTGCTTATAGTTATGTTGCCCCATCTTTGATCTATCATATAAAAAAACTTTCATGTGATTAGATTCAAAAATGTAAAAGCAAAACTAAACAATTTTGAAGCGCTGAGAGTGATAAATCATAAGTCGATGAGTTGTCCGAAAATGGTGTAACCCCCCCCCCCCCCCACCCCCCCTTCCCCTAAGTCACAGCTTAATATAAATAACTAATAAATCAATAAAATTGTTTTATATATTGCATAAAACGTACTCTGTAGCTAAAATGCAATTATCAGAATGTTTGGTTAGTGTTGCCCTGGTTACTATAGAGTATCTTCTCTCTATCAGCTGATCCACACATAAGTTTCTATCTGGAATTCTTTTGTAATGGTTAGTCGAGAGCAGAAAGCAACAGGAGTAATACAATCATAGATTGTGCGGCAGACAGATAAACGCAAAATCTATCCATCAGTTCTGTTATTCTGTGTCGAAAGTGTTTTCTTTGGACGAACTGAAAGGGATAAATAGAGGTTTTTAATGATTATACCTACTTATGGCTACCGGTATTCTTAATTTAATTAAATACACCAGAATATGGGCATAGTGTTTTAGTGAATTTTGTGGTGTTCTGGGCCATTTTATCAATGACGCAACACTGGCAATTTCGTTACATGGGGGGGGGGGGGGGGGGGTCAATTTTTGGGATCATGCTTATGTGTTGGTATGTTAGTTAGTAGGCCTAGGTTAACCTGTTAATTTACGTGTCTTAATGATGTCTGACAGCCCGTGACCACAGCAGAAGCCAGTCTAGCGCGGCGTATGACCCACTGTGTGTGGGAGACTGAATTCTATGGCAGAGAGAGATGTAGGCTACTTTGTATTATTCGATTGATCTCTACTATATAATCTCCAAAAACTATGTTGATTTTCAGGGAAATACCAGCAGTTCTTTTCAGGTGCTGCGCTTTAAATACCATGCAGAGTTATAGACTTATACTTAATACTACGGATGGTCATGAGACTGCACAGTATTAACATTTTTTAGGAATGTATAATTATTCGCTCACACTCACGTCACTGACAATAGTACAGAAACACGTTAATTTGTCGACTGTCACCAATTTTACTCACATATAAGGATAAATTTAGCTCACGTACTTTGGGGGCTATGAACAGCATGAACTCATACAAACCACTGTTATTTGAGCTAGGTAATTGTGACTAGTATTCCCCTCCGCTTTCCTCAATAATCAAGAAAGCCAAGCGAGTTAACAGTTATTCATAAGTATTCTCCAAATATTAGCATTAATCAAATAGGTTACAAACACAGTATCATAACAATATAAACAATATTAGAAAGTTACGTGGTGTGCGGCATTTAATCTTCAGTCAGATGTTGTCAGAATTTTAGTGAGGTACCGGTATATGGTACGAGAGAGATTTACAGTGGTTTATAATTCTATATAATAAATGGGTAAACACTAAAGTCTTACACCCCTTAATCTAACAAAAAAACATAGGATCAGGACATTAAGCCCTAAGTAGTACTTAGCCCTAAGGCCATAAAAAAAAAACGACACAAAATAATACAAACAAAAACGACATAAACAAATATATTGAAACATGCTCAACATACAGGTATGCATCGTTCCCTAACCCTAACCTAACCGCCATACACTAAATGATACCGGTAGTATACTGCACAATAGCTAAGCCTATATTCCATAGAAAAATATATGACATTTTGTCGCCGTAAAGGGGTAGAACTCAAGCAAAAATAATTAATTTTATCAAAAATATGGTTGCGTTTCGGTGTCTGAGACCCAGTACGCGGTAATCTCGACACCTCATCAGCTGGACAAAGGATTACCCAAAGCCTATCTATATTGCACCAATGACCTAAAAAATCGCACCATGAACTCTGTTACCACCTATCCCAAACAGACATCAGACCACAGAACATTGGAACCCTATACAGTAAGTAAATCAGTGATACCAATGGAAAACTGGTAGGTTGCTGGGGCAAACACACACAGTATAAAAAATATATTAGATTTTACAATTTGCAATAATTGTCGGAATTCTGCTTAACTTCATAATGTGATAATTGAACGTACCGATATACTGACTAATGGGGCTTGGTGGTATATAAATATAATAAATGGGTAAACACTAAATAAAGTCTTACACCCCTTAATCTAACAAAAAAACATAGGATCAGGACATTAAGCCCTAAGTAGTACTTAGCCCTAAGGCCATCAAAAAACGACACAAAATAATACAAACAAAAACGACATAAACAAATATATTGAAACATGCTCAACATACAGGTATGTATCGCTCCCTAACCCTAACCTAACCGCCATACACTAAATGATACCGGTAGTATACTACACAATAGCTAAGCCTATATTCCATAGAAAAATATATGACATTTTGTCGCCGTAAAGGGGTAGCGTAGGTAGCTGGTGTGTTGGTAATAATAGGCAGTGAGACGTTGTGGGCCTTGATACCACTCCAGCGTGTGATCATCATCACTACTACGAGTGAATGTGTGTTGGATTTCATCCATTGGTTGGCAGTAATGATATTGTGTCATAAACTGTGGGCAGACAGCGAGGATATGCTTATTATTAAAGCGACAATAAGCACAATATATCTCCATTATAGGTTGGTCTTTGAAATAAGAACAAAGTTCGTCAGAGTCTAATGGAGTAGTATCTCGGTATGTTTCTGCTCTAGCTGACTTTTTCGTCTGATTGCGCCTTTCTTCCAAGAAATCTGATAAAAGTAAACGTATCTCCAATCGATATCTTTCTCCAGGTTTTCGATTTGAATCTCCGTTACTCAGTATCCCGAGGGCATCTTGGGTCGCTGCAGGACGGAGGAATGGGTGCATACATCTTTAACGATAGCAAACCCAGCGCTAACCAGTTTCTCAGCGGCGACGTCCCGGAGGCTGAGTTTGATCATTGCAGGACCTTTAAACTGACTATCAACGTTCTGAAACGGAGTCAGAAAGCACCTAAAACATTCAAACCGAATGAACTTATTGTTCAGCTTATTGTTGAGCTTATTAGATTACGCTCGTATTTGGGGAGTTTATTTCCCAAGAAAAGGGGATGAGAACGTATCACTCGGCTGCACACATCGGTTAACCATCCGGAAAGTGCAAAGTGAAAAGTGAAAAGTGCTGTGTTCTAAATAAGGCATAGATGGTCAAGGAAGGACGGAGGGGAACACTCGTGAGACTATAAACTGCGCCAATCGCGACGTGCTTCTCCTCTCGCTGATTCTACTTTTCTGGTCCAATGAGTTTTCCCCAAAACTCTGGTAGAGAATAAATGCGTTCGAGATCAATATCATGATCGATTCATGGTTTGCCTTTCCGGCTCCGTTGTGCATGAAATTTGAATAGAATTATCTCTGTTCCCGTATCCAAATCAGCTGTATCACCAGTCGGGATCCCTTGCCAAATCGGATCCCGTCACATTACAAATTGGGGTGTCGTTTCAGCCTATTTTAAAATGTTAACTAAATTTCGCGAATATTTAATTTCGATATTCACCATTTAAGGTACCTTTTAAAAGAAACTAGCAGGTTATAATGGCAGGCTTTTCTAACCAAAACAATAAACAAAATTTATAAACAAAGTTTACAGTAAAATTTTTACTTCTATGCACTAATTTTTCAATATTAATTTAACATTAACCCGATGGGAAGGCTGAAACGACACCTCAATTGGCAATTTGCCTACGGTACATCATCGTAGGTACATCACCTTCATATATACAGTCTCTGTAATTCCTACTAACTATTTTATTAATGATGATCTTAAAGTCGATTACCGGTTGAAATAATATGTGTGGTACAGATTGATAACGACACCCCCCCCCCCCCCCCCCCCTCCCATGAGATTTAATAGTAAATACTATTGTTGACGTCTTATTGATAAAGTTGAAGTACATTGTTGCTATTCATGTGTAAAACCAACAGACACCCATGGAGCAAGGCCCTGTCCCCGTTTAGCTTGTAAATGAGAGCAATGGAAAACTGGATAGTAACCCCTTCTTTAGTACCTAAGTGTGGTGTGACATTTAGCGGTGCATCTGGTATTGCATTCAAATTGGTAAATGTTTTATGTCTGAATTAGTAGTGGATGTTAGAAATTGTCAGTCTATCTCTATTTGACTACCATAGAGTAAATACGTACCACCCCCATACCGTATATACTACTTTCTGTATGTTATTTGATTTTCATTAATTAGTTGTCTCTGAAGTAGAATAATAAGGAGTAAGAAGGCCTTATCTTCAGCAGTTCACATCAAGTGAAATGGAGGTCAACATATATTCTTACGTTTTGAATATTTTCTAGCGCATATGCACTCACTACATTATTGTTTAATATTGAAACTTGGTAAAATTTATTGTCTTTTCATTCGTAACTTGAACGTTATACCATATGGTTTATTAGACCTAAGTATGCATTACTTACAAATAAAAATTTTTATTGCTCTACGCTTTGAGGGAAAGCGCCATATAAAACTTAATCCGTCCACATTCGAAAGTCACAATCTGTCACAATTATTTATTAACAGGTTTATTCCCTGTGGCTGTTTAAATAGCATTGTGTTTTATTATAGGCAACTTCAGATTTCTTGATACCAAAATCAGTTTTATTTTTTTTCTAATCTGTCCCTATTTATCATAGGTATACAAAACTTCCAATATTCAGATGACTTTTGAAAAATATTTCCAAATTTGAGCCAAATTTTGAATAGCATGAAGGGATCTGGGTGTGTCATTTTTTATTATCATATATGGATTGGATGTCGGGATTTTGCGTATTGCATTGTAGTGCATTGAGGTCCGGCCTCTAATGGGATAATTTGTTTCCCCAATGCAACTATCTGTGCACAGGTTACATTCAACGAAATAAATAACGTTTTTCGTCGTGCAGTTCGTAACGCCATGGACACAAGTGTAGCTGGAATGGTGTTATTGGTTGCTGGGAAACCTGGAGGGTTTAGAGAACATCGAATGAGGATATCCTTAAGTCTGAGCCCAGTGGATGGAACGACCCGCGCGATTCTGCCGAGTCCCGATTGTTTTACCACTTCCTTGACCTTACTTAATAGGGTTTCATAAAAGTAAGGGACTATGAAAGGAACACATTGTGGTGTGCTGACTTGTTTGGTACATGGGTTAAGTGCCTGTGCGGTTAATTTTTTGATGACTTTGTGTGGCCTTTCATTGCCAGCTAATAGGATTTGTATCTTATTAAGGCAACATTGTTGTGACTGTGGTACTATTCCTGATGGTCGTTATAATGCGTTGCGTGCAGTGGTCATATTTAATGAAACGGGGCGTGCAGTGGTCATACGTAATGAAACGGGGAGGGAGCTGTTATAGTTAGTGGTTATGGTTAAGTCGGTGTTACCATCATATGATTTATCTACTGTATATTTTATTGTTGGATGGCGGGAGTTTAGATATTCTATGAAGCTGATCGAGTTCTTCAGCCCGGTGGGCCTGGACGACAGCCTGGGTGGGTGGGCCACCTACCCACCCTGAGTCCCGAAATGATGTGGCCATGTGGTCGCCCATCCTGAATCCCAAAATGGTGCGGCCATGTGGTCATCCATCCTGAGTCCCGTTTCTTGTTTGTAATACTTTACATTGAACTCAATAAAGTGGTTCGCAGTTGTCAGTTTAAAGATTTCATAGAAATCTGCTAGACCGAGGCCGAACATATTAATGTTCGCCTTCTGTTCAGTGGGAAACTCCATGATAACTTCAATCCCATCTTCAATGGGTATATTGGTGTACATCGACTGGATGTCAGTGCTGAAGATCAGGCCGTCATGTTACAAAGGTGGTAGTAGACTGCAGACTTTGTCAATAAATTTTTTAGAATTTTTCAACTGATCAGGGATAAAGGATGTGGGTTGCTTTAGGATCTGAGCAACTAGCCAAGACGGTTTCTTGATGTCTGAGAATAAAAACTGATGAGATATCCCACACGGGAGTGCTGTGTTTGAGTCTTAGGATTACAGTACACTTAGGTGTTCTCGGTTTTACTGTAATCATATTGAGGACGACGGGTACCGGTTGAAAGCGTGGCAGGAGATTCGTTATGTCAGTGTGTATTTTAACCGTGTCTTTAGGTGGTGGGTTACGTGGTAACTCTTTGTAGGCATCGTTGTTACTAAGTATGTTGTTGTGAACCTGGGTTGTGTGTGTTCATCCCTGCCAGTCGAAAACAACAAGACCACTGCCGTCATTGTGCATTTTATAATTTTGCTTTTTTGACTCTTCTCTCTTTTCTCCTCTTTCTTTATTTGACTTAAGTTCTCGTGATGCGAGTCGTTCTTGCTGCGTAATGTGGTTAAACTGTTGTATGTTCCGTGGAATGTTATAGTAGAGCCCAAAATATGTTGTTGTAGGTTATCCAAGTCCAACTCGGTGGATAGGGAGGCTTCCGGAAAGGTCCTAGTAACTACTGACCCATCTTTGGTGTAGTGGTTGCATTAAGTTCACATCAGTTCGATCCTCACATGGGCCACCTCATCATCCTCACATCCTCACATGGTGGCAGTTATCGTTTCAGCACGAATGTTTCTTCTGGGGAGTATAGTTCTGGGGGGGACTGCACTGGAAATAAGTCGCACAGACTTTGTGAGTAATCACTGGCCTAATGGCCACAGAAAATTTACTTTTTTTTTTACTTTTGACAATTATTATATATACCGTATCATAACCACCTGGATTACAGCCATAAGAACGATAGGCTGCCTACCCTATGGCCGGATATTTGGATATGATGTCGACTCCTAATTCATGTCAGATAACCACCACCTATAACCCTGCCACCTAAAACATGAGCTAACTCCCTCTTGTTCACCATTCAAAACCTTAACAATGCCTGTATTTGGAAATTGGGACTTGAAACAGGCATTGCAAGTATCATCCAGCAGGTGGACATCCACCCATTAGAGAACAATGCAGCATCCTAGCCTGGTGTGGAATGTAAGAATCGCATAATATATTCATAGGTGACACACCTCACCACACAGGAAGACCCACTTTCTGACAGAGTTAATGCTGCAACATCGCCGGATGACAGCATACATGTCCGTTTTACTCCCAAATGATCTACAGGCATTGGGAATTATAAAACTGAAATACATGAGATAGATAATACGTTGCACCGCCACAACTCCCTATGACAATCGGGAGATTATCCGCATCTGCAAGGCAAGCGTCTCAAGAAACTGATGGGCAGACCACCGTGCTTATTCGCTCCATGAGGCCACCAAAGCACAAGATTATGCACTGGCTGGTCCTCCTGGTCCGAAAGCAATGTCCTGCAAAGTGGACGCGGTTCATTTAAAGTGCCAAGCCAGGGGAGACTAATGGATCACCTCCAATGCTGTATAGAGTCTAATTGTATTTGCCACGAGGTACACGGTGCAGCATTCTTGTGAAAGTGCCAACCACCGATTTGGTATCCTCTGCAGTTAGAGCCCAGCATGGTCTCCCATATAAGAGTACTGGTTCAACTACTCCCATAAATAATCGAACCTTGAGGTTGCGTTTTATTCTTTGAGACTTCTAAATCTTGGACAGACTATTCAATATTGCCCATGCTTTCCCCTTATGTATCCGAAGGTCTACACATGACTTTCAGATCCATGAACCCAAGTTGCAGAAGTCATCCACGTGCTCAAGGAAGCCATCCCCAGAGCCCTTATGATCTGACATTCATCATCATCATCATAATTGAGGGTCCTCAAGATTCACTGTCAAAATTCTAGTCTTCTTGGAGTTTACAAAGAGACCAATACGAAGAAACCTGCTCCAATAAGCAGAGGAGCCTTTGGTCTGCTAGTGATTATGAAAGTTAAGTTCATCAGCAAAGTCTAGATCAGTAAGGTACTTTGCTGGATTTCCTCTACTTCTTGTACCAGTAGGGGGTACCATCAGCCCATCTTTATTAAGATGGTCTAAGGACATGCATGAAACATAATCAACCACAATTATAAAACAGAATGGTGCAAGTGTGACACCCTGAAGGACTCCCCTAAAAGTTCGAATGGATCTGTGTCACCGTCAACAGTAGACACAAATATCGTTGAACCATCGTATACTGATCTGATTGCTGCAATAATTTCCTCGGGTTCTGATTTAAGATATTATAATTTTTACATTAAGTTAAAATTATATTAATATTTAATAGACAAACAACTGGAAACTACAATATTTTGTATCACAATAACTACCAACAACAAGTTATAAAGATAGATATGATGATGTTACTCATACTCTATGTCGCTACATTTTGGATGACCAGTACGATTTGTAATGCTCAAGAAAGTGATCTAGTAACTTGTTTGGAAGGTCTTACAGAAAACATACAATCAAATGACCCTGAATATCAGCACTTACTAGAATATAATATGAATGAGTCAACGCAAGGAATGGAACCGAAGCCCGTAGAAGGATGCGCCTTGTGCTACTCCTACTCATATACGCTGGGCGGAAATGTGGAATCTGGTCAAAAAGTCCTGTATGAATCCAACTACGTGTTGTGTGTGAAACCAGAATGGTTGGGACCGGATGGGTGGATGCACTGTAAAGGTGATACAATGAAGTATGGCGAGCAATGCTTCAGCGATTCCACAGATGCGGTAGCTCAAGGCATAAAGAAGGGTGTTCAAGTATTGAAAGGAATACTGAACAAAAACCAAAGTGAAATGTGCAACATGGAATGTTGCCATGGTCCTTGCAACAATAATGGTCCGGCGTCTTCTGGTCTACTAGTTTAGTGAAAGCATGAACTTCAGGTGATTACTCAAGCCATGCGATTCGCCTGAAATGGAACTGGTAGTAGATAGTAGAGACAATATATTTATCTCTCGGGTGAACTGAAATTCTAGACTGGTTATTAGTCAAACTACATAAGGGGAATATCAAATTATTGAATGGTATATATTTTTCCTGTTTTATTTTTATAAACTATATTAATGGAAATTAAATTATTGTGTGGAATTGCCGGGTATTTAGATACCGGTTTCTTTATTAGTTCCTGTGGGTCATTTGTTTCCGAAGAATTTAGTTTCCGCAGGTCTTTAACCCTATTAAACCCGGGGGGGGGGGGGGGGGGGGGTCAATATGACCAATGGCTTGTTTGTTATAACTCTGAAACAAACGTACTTGGGAATCTGAAATTTGTTGTCGTCCTAATAGTGAAAACGGTTTTCAAAAATATTGGGCAATTTTCGAGTTATAGCACAATTTTTAACCAACTTTTGGCACTTTTTTTTGAGACTGGTTAATCTAGACCGCGGGTGGGTCTGTGTTAATATTGATATATACTGATATAATGTCTGACTAACAGACCGCCAATAACAAACCAGAGTATCGGTAAGCTCATAAGTACATTACAGTACAACCGGTAATATAAAGTAAGCCTAGAGAGACCATGTACAAAGAGACAAGAGTAAGGGGGGTAGGAACCACCTAACGGTCAAACCCTATATATAAATGTATATGACACATACCCCCTTCCACGCGGTGGCGCTGTGTGGGGCAAATGTTTGGAAGTTTTTCAAACGAATTGTTATTTATTGTTTGTTAGAATATTCGTAATTAGAATATCTCAACGGTGGTTGAACTACCCTCCCAGACCTCGTTGTTTGAATTCCTGTGGGGGGTGGGGTTGCAGTATCTGGGGGTGGTTTGGTAACAACCTCAGCCCACGTTGGTGGTGGTGTGAGGGGTGGGGGTGATGTGAGGGGGAGTGGGTTGGTTGGTTGGGTCATGCTGGAGAGGTTTGGATGGGGTTGGATTTGGCAGCACACATCCTGAGGTGAAGTGGCGCTGCCATAGTAGTACATGATTTCGACGAAGTACACGGCCACTGGTCTGTCACATTGACTGAAGGCTGTGTGTTCGGTCATGGGTGGTCGTTGAAGTGGCGTCCAATTCGGTGAAGGTTTTCTGCCATTTTGCATCGAACGCGCTATAGTGGACCGGTAGGGCCTCCCGGATGTTACGGCCATATAGGAGTTCTGCTGGGGAGCGCCCACCGTAACTGTGAGTATTGCGAAATGCTAGGATGCCCTTCGCGATGTTGTTGGCAGCGTGGTGCGTCCCCCGGTCCAATTTCTTTAACGCCTTCACAGCGGCTTCGGCGCGGCCGTTTGTGCGAGGCAGTGTGTGGAGGGTTCGAGGTGGACGCCCCAGTCGCACAGGAATGCCCAGACTGCGTCCGAAAAGAGTTGCGTTCCATTGTCTGGATGGATAACAGTTGGGACGGCTATGGCCAAGAACAGGTGGCGGAGGCAGTTTATAATGATGGCTGATGCGGAGTTCAGGCTGAGTTTGTAGAAGGTAGGCCATCCAGTGAACTCATTCGTTGCCACAAGGTATTTGGTGCCATCCTGGCTGAATATATCAGTGTGCACCCGTTGAAAGGGGCGGGTGGCGTCTGGGTTCCTCTGGAGTGGTTCGGGTGGGTGTGACGGGAGGGCTGCCTGGCAGGGCTGGCAGCGCTCCACCGTATGCTTGAAGTCGTTGGCGGAGGTTGGCCACCAGACGGAACGACGCGCCCTCTCCTGGGTTTTGGTGAGGCCCTGGTGGGCGGCGTGTAGTTGTCGCAATGTTTCTGGGCAGAGTTCTACAGGAATGTAGAGCTAGGGTCCCCATAGGATGACGTCATCGTGTACCATCAGTTCCATCCGGTGTTGGAAGTACGGGTGCACCTGCTCTTCAGTAATGTTGTGCTTAGAAGTTGGCCAGCCGTCGTCCTGCCACCCGGATTTGGTCGAGCCGGGCATCTCACGATTCCACCAATGGGGTGGCGGTAGTTGCCGCAATGGCGGCGGGAACAATGAGTTCTTTGTTGGCGTCATCCTCCAGTGTGAGAAGGATATCGTCGGCGGTTGGAGCGTTGCGTGGGGCACGTGAGAAGTCGTCGGCTGTCACGTGTTTGCTGCCGAATTGGTGTCGTGCAGTAAAGTTAAAGCGTGACAGCAGCATTTTCAATTTCAACAGCCGGTGGTTGGTGACCTGGTCCATCCGGCGGTCGTTCAAGATCGGTATGAGCGGGCTGCTATCGGTGACGAGCACGAAGTGCCATAGTCCATCGAGGAAATAGCGGCACTTATGCGCCGCCCATGCACCACCAAGGGCCTCGAGTTCCGCCATCCCCGACCAGTTGGCCTCATGTTTGGCCAGGGTACGTTCAGATTCGAGTTTAAACAGCGGAGCGGTTCGATGAGCCGCGTTATCTCCGCAGTTGAGTTCCCGAGTTGTTGGGCGAGCCCGAGGAATGAGCGGATTTGCCGGCGGTTTGTGTGTATGCGGAAGTCCGATCCGATAGGGCCGGGTCGATCCGATAGAGGCCATGTGAGACCAAATAGCCTCCAAACGGACCTCGGCCTGGCAGAATTGCACCTTGGTCATATAGTTGGAGATGGCTGCGGCATCACAGGCTGCGAGGCGATGGCCTCTGGGTGCTCATCTGCTGTGTCGGTGTAGATGAGGATGTCTTCGACAATACTCCCGGTGTTGGGAATTCCGCGGAGGGCTTTGTCCATCCGGGCATTGTCACAAGAACCACAAGAAACACATCAGAACTGCTGTGCCACCCCATTGGGATACAGCAGTAGCGGAACTATCCTCATGGAGTGACGAATGTTGTGAGGCGGCGGCTGGCAGGGGACAGTCCGACCTGATGGAAGCCCTTCAGACCGTCGAGAACAGTGAAGAACCGTGCGGAGGTTGGAATCCGGGAGACCACCTGGAAGGGCGCGGGGGAGTAGTAGGTGGGAAGTACAGTCGCCTTGTTGAGTTCGCGTAGGTCAACTGTAATCCGCACCTTGATGGGGTCTTTCTTCCTAGTCACTACCATCGGACTGAGCCACTCGCCGGGGTTCTGTTAGTCACCGGTGGGCTCGAGGGTGCCCATGGCGACCTGGTCGTCAAGCTCATGGTTGAAAGAATCCTCGAGGTTAATGGGAATGGCCCGATTGGCGTACGAGTTTATAGGGTGGGCATCCGGGTGGAGTTCAATTGTAATGTTCCCTCCCGCAATAATGTGGCACTTCCCCGAGAGTGGTTGGGGAAAGCGCTGTTGGTGGGTCCCCCAAGCTGCAGACCTGGCAGCTGCATCATTGGAAGGTGGCACGGTGGCAGGCGGATGGGTGGGCGTTATTTCCATCGTTTTCGTGGGAGCCTCCAACTGAGACACAGTTGTCTGGTAGGACCGTGGGGTAGCGCTGGGTGGAGGAGGGGGGCCCTTGAAGTAGTGGCCCCCACGAAGGACTGGACTCTGCATGATGCCCAGAAGGATGCAGGCCTTCCATGAGAACAGCCGCTGTTGGAGTCCCTCGATAACCCATATGTCCGTTGTGCAGGCTGTGTGGAGGGCATGGCACTGTAGGGTTATCCCAAAGATACCCTTACAAGTCCAACCCGAGCGGCATCTGTTAGCGAGGCGTGGCGCCTCAGGGGTGGAGTCGAAGTGCGCAGGTTGTGACCGTCCCGCCAAAGGAGAGGAATATAGCGAACGGGAGCGCTGTGATATTCACCCCGGTGCTGGGAAGAAAGCGGACCTCGGATATTCCAAAGGCTGGGTCCTTGGTCATCTGGAACCCGATGGTGGTGGTTTCGAGGGGCTCCAGTGACTCGATTGCCGAGACCCGCTGGGCATCCTCCAGTTCGTCTCTGACCAGGACGGACCAAACCGCAGCGTTGGTAGCAGCGGTGTATGTATCGGTGTCGTCGGAGCCAGAGGTAGCATGGGCTTGTGGCCGGGGTCCTCTTGGTTTATTAGGACACATATGGTCGTAATGCCCGGTTCTATAGAGACAGAGAAACACAGATTGTGTGTTGGTGGTGGTTGTGTGTGACTGACTGGACAGTGCACAGCATTGTTTGTTGTTTTTCCAAACATCAATAATTATTTCTAAGTAATTTACTGTAAGAGAAGTATCGCCTTTAACGCATGTGATTAAAAGTAAAGTTAAGTTTTATTAGGAAGCATCCACCAAGAATTAACGCTACACTGACATATTTCCAGTTCGGTCCCCCTGGAATTAGGCCATACGGAATAGTAACAGCTAGGAAAAACTAGGCGGAAAATATCACCAAGAGAGGGATATCAAACGTGTTGCAAAGGAGGACAATATCGCATTATTTACCAAACTGGTCACACTCAGAAAAAATCTATCTTGGGAAAACTGGATGCAAATCCAAAATTTGTTTTTATAGAGTTTAGGAAAAAGTAACGTAGGTTTGGTTTTTAAAGAATTTGGGTTTTGCGATAAGGAAGTTTGGTTTAAGAATTACAAAAACATATATTTAAAATTGGAACTAATAAATATTAATTGCAGCAATATTCCCAATAATATTCCCTCTGTTAAGTATGGCTTTTGCTAGTCCTAATATAAATTACAGGTTGTTTGTTACCTAATATATTATACTAAACATAAACTTTCTATAGTCTTATTCTCTTTCATCAATATAGTCGTCATCAATATTATTGATAACTTGACTGTTGTTTGGTATCTTGGAATAATGAATTTGGAACTTAGGTGTAGCATAATCCATAATCATATTTTAGCTCGGTGATATGCTTCATTCGCGCAAAAAATGATTAACCGACCAGACCTCAGACCGCGAGTTTTGGAGGGGAATGTTTAAACTTTGTCGCAATAATTATCGCGGAATGACATTTTTCATTTTTCAAATTACTACTCCTCCGCCATTTCGCAACCAATGTTCTTTATTTTGGCTCATTCGAAAGGGTTTCTGCAGTTATTTAAACGTTATAGGCTGGAATATTTATATTTAAGTGTTAATTTCTACGAATACTACAATAAGAAGAATTAACAATTTCAGTTTTCACCAATTATTTCAGCTATCAAGAGTAATTGCTAACCGTATTGTTAACATCATCAATGTTATCCAGAGAATCTGTATCATTATAACTTATTTTATTCGCAGACATAATATGTATCATCCCACGTATTTCTCCATAGCCTGTAATATAACGAAACCTGCGAAAACCAACATAATTTTGTATTAATTAATGGATTTGTTTGTTTTGCAAATTATATTTATAAATTAATATAATTTTGAATTGTTAAATATTCCAAAATTTTCTTAGGTACTTCCGACAGAGCGAACCTAAAACTGAAACCCAGAGATCATCAGAGTCACAACTCCTTACATACAGCCCCATAAAAAAAGTGGCACCATTTCAAGTGGCACAACTTTGTTAGATTGACTATTAGGTAATAGACACCCCATGTGATGGTGATCCACTACTATACTCGGGTATACTCTATACTATACTAGGCTTTATACTTAGGCGGAAAAGTTCCACATTCTTCCTGAAGAACAATATGGGTATCAAAAGATAAGGGCAACCACATCGGCAGTTACAAAACTCTTTAGTTGGATAACTGCAACCATACATTGTTGCGGCAGTCGCACATATTGGGTCCTAGTTGACCTGAATATGACTAAGGCATTTATAACATGACTTACATTAAATAAGTTTTTCCGATTAGATTCTTCCATGTATTTTTTATGTATAATCCGACCATGGGAGTATTGCATCTTTCTTCTGGAGGTAGGCGATAACCAGTTGCAACTATAACGACGGCAAGATAAATTATAACGTATTGTACAAGATAACGACTCATACCATGGCTGTTTTCAAAATCTAAATTTGTTAATTTTCGTTATCTTCGCATAATATTCATTTCTTTGACTTTATTATACGTGAAATTTGTTATTCTATATTTTGATATTATATTTGTATGTTTGTTAACGAAACTGTAGGTCTTGTGTAAAAAATTATGTTTGATTGGTGACATTTCAGATAGCCTACCGCGTTGAGTACCAAATTACTATATAATACTAAATCCTACATTGTCTTTAAAAAAGCTTACTGCAATGCGTTGCAAATTATGGTATAAGGAGAACAACTGATTTCTATCTCTAATTAATTTACTTTCATTATGTATCATGTGATGTGATGGGATTCGACCCTGTCCGTCCATAATATAGGATAATTTATGCTCGGCTGAAATATAAATCCATAATTACTTATTCCAAGTGAATAAAGTATAGTTTTTATACTTTTCAGTAAATAGCTTATCTTCATTGGAAAACAGGCTAATTCCTTTATATGACCCATACAGTCCTCATTTCTTGTTTTATGAAGAAATAAAATTGGTAAGAAAAAATTTAATTTTTAAAAATGGCCAACATGTAAATTGCTATGATGAAGCGCAAGTGGGGTGACTATGAAAAATCACTGGCTCCAAGAAAAATTCGTAATATTAAGGGTCCCATAATTACCTTGGCAACAGGAGGTTATTTGCAAAACATCATTTACAAGACTCCTACAGAATTGTAACCCTTACCTACTTTAACTTAATCGCCATCAGAGAATCGATTGTGGTAATTTTCAAAACCCGGTTGCCAAAGGAACTACTCGAATACTTCATAAAACGTAATTTTACGGTAAATATCAAGGTTTTTTTAAACAGTTGTCTAATACGTGTACCCCATCCGCCAAAATCATGAAACATTCTAAATATATTGTGCTTGTCGCACACTTCATTTCTGGCAATCGCTGACCATTGAAAGGAATCGCCAGCATCCCTGTAACTATGGAAACAAGCAAATAATGACCCTCTGAAATGTTTCTTGAAGTGAAATTCAGTTACCATGAAGGTAAAATAAAATCCATTTAAGGTCAACTACCTTAAACATTGTTAAGTTCAAACAATGAAGTCCCGACCAAGTAGGTCTACCTCTGTTGCCATGGCAACTGAAAACAAGTGGTAATCTGCGGAAAATCTCGAATATTAGTACTTATATTGTACAAACTCCAACTGCGTCTATAGTATATACTATAACACTTATATAGGTATATATATATACTTATAGGGAATACCGGCAAAGAGATGATGCAACAGGGCCAGCTGGGCTGTGCATTTATAAACTACCTCATTGGACCGAGGCTTTAACAAAGGGCCTAAAGGAGGCAAAAACAGGGCGTGGTTATCTGACCAATGGCAGGCCAGCACATGTCGATTTGGAATGTATCGGTTGGAGACCAAACGTGTTAGCTCATAGGCAATAAATTTCGCCATTTACATATATTAAACCTATTTGTACCACGCTATAAAATCTTGTACAAACACCACCGGGGAGGGGGGGTCATATCCCCCCTATGATAAACGTTGTTGGTATATAAACTTGTGACGGGATCCACTGGAGTTGGCAGTAATGAATCCCGACCGGTGTGTGAGTTATATATATAATCTATATATATAATCCAACTATAATCGGTAAAAATACCACTAATCCCATTTTCGGTGGGTAGTGCAGGGAATTGAATCCGCTAACACTCCCCCCCCCCCCCCCCCCATTATATCTTCCCGGTGAGAAGATAGCTGAATCCAATGGATCCAGCTGAATAGCTCAATTCCGCTGGAATCCAATCTAATATTGGATGTGGGTTGGAATTTTCTTCTCGGGGACGGCTTTCCAGGACGGCCCCCATGGGTCTGTTATCACTACCCATCCTTGGTACATCTGCGAGCTATGTTGTACCAAGGTATCTGGCGTCTCTGGTTTAGATGATTGCCCTCACTCCTCACACAATTTTCCTCAAATTTTCCTCACGGACTTTGTTGTCCCTTCCTCTCTCACTAGTCCCTTGGGACTCATCCTCGTTTATGCTCGCCCCCCACACTTGAATCTCACACTTCTTTCCCTTTCTCAGCTCTAACACCTTGTCCCCATGTTTCCCCCATACTTAACCCCTTTTATTGTCGCTCTCCATGCTCTTATCGGGTCCCACGCATGTGTGCTGTGCACCATATCAGTGAGATCCGTCTAATACTCATACCCTGGTAGCGCCCGTCTGGATGGTTCTTATCCCGCAGGATATGAGCTCTCACAAAAAATCCTGAACTCCGCCCTGTTGTTCAATGACCACACAATCTGGGTTGACTACCCCTCTACTCTTCCTCCCATGTGTTTCAAGCATGACTCCAGCTGGGCCCTATATGGTCCCGTTGACCCGGCATATGGTCCCATTGACCCGGTGTTAGTGCGTACGTATGGTCTCATTGACCCGGCGTTAGTGTGTAAATTATGTACGTTGGTATGTCGTACCATACGTTAGTCTACTACTAGGATCGGCATGCTGCATTGCAGCTGCATTTTTAAGAATGCTGTGCCGGCTTATCGACAAAATTGCACCGCCACAACTCCCTATCAACCATGAGATTTGCTAGATCATCCGCATCCTCAAGGCCAGTGTCCTTTAAGACGCGTCTCAAGAAAGTCATGGACCATAGAGTGTTAGGTTGCCCTTCTTGGGAACTGGCACCAACTTATTTGTTTTCATTTCTTGTGGGACTCTTGTTGTACGGTACATGTCTACTATGATGGGATAGATGAGCTTTAAACACTCCGGTATTTTAAAGATCTCAGGGGGAACACCATCTACTCCACTGGCACGATTGGTCTTAATGCTCTTTGCAGCAGCCTTCACTTCTGCAAAGGAGATATCACCAATGGGAATATCTGGGAGTACAGACTCAGACACTTTTACTTCTATAAAGTTATCAGGCAATACCCTGTCATTATTGAGGAGCTTTTCAAAGTGGGCCTTCCAACCATTGAGGCGATCGGCTGGTGATTCAGCCTTAACCTTGGTGGTTGGTTGGCTTTTTCGACCAGCAAGCAAGTTGATCGATCTCCATGTCTGGGATGATTGCCTGCTGTCGTCAGCATCATTGATGGCATTAACCTGTTGGTTTATTAGCTCCTGTAAATTAACAGAGTACTGCCTGTTCAGGGACCTAGATGCAGCCTTAACTGCATTCTTGGCCGCTGTAGTCTGTTTGAGTCGGGACACTTTCTGCGCCTTGTAGAGGTCATTTCGGCACTTCTGAATTTTGTTGTCTGTCCAGGGGGCCTGTTTCCTGTTTCGAGGGTATACAGGAACTGTTTCTGCAGCTGCTAACTTAACTGCCTCTGTGAAGGCAGTATAGCCCTCACAGTGATCTGCCGCCTCAGAGGCAAGAGCCTCATACTTGTTGCTCAGCTGTAGTGTGAAGCTGGATCTCACACTTGGCTGTTGCAACAGAGAGGACAAGTAAAGCCGTGGCAAGGCAGATTTCGTTGTTCTGCTAGCACGCAGACTAAGTCTTACCTTGGCCACAATAAGGCGGTGATCACTGGAGAAGGGTTGTAGTATAAATGCATTACAGTCTTGTATAGAGCTCCTGTATTTCCTACGAAACAGGATATGGTCTATCTGGGACTTGCGACCACTGGGTCCATTATGAGTCCATAGCTTTCCAGTTCGCTTCTTGAACTGGGTTCCAGCCGAAAACAATCCATTTCCAGAGATAAAATCCTGAAGATGGACGGAATTTCGGTTAACACTATTGCTATAGACCCAGGGCGATGTAGGTGATTGATGCAGACTTGCCTTAAAG
Source organism: Nemertoderma westbladi (assembly GCA_032718475.1). Taxonomy (NCBI): domain Eukaryota; kingdom Metazoa; phylum Xenacoelomorpha; order Nemertodermatida; family Nemertodermatidae; genus Nemertoderma; species Nemertoderma westbladi. Next base: position 23,123 of record JAUCBJ010003823.1, read on the forward strand.
TCTCCCATGAATGTTAAGAATGCATGCTGATCCACTCCATCAGTAGCTGCTTGTAGATTCTGGTAGAAATTTTCCACCTCCTCTACAGGGGCAACACTAGTTGGAGAGTAGCACACAATCAGAACCACCTTAGGAAACTTCTTAGCCAGTCTTCCAGAACATGAGAAGTGGCAATGGATGATGCGGTTAGAGATTTGGTCTATTTTGTCCAATGCTGCATGTGCAGTTGGATTCATCAATAGACCAATTCCACCATTGCCACTATCATCTGCTGAAGCGAGGGCGAGTCGCCAACCGCCCCCCATGTCCTTAATCAGAACCTCATCAGTCTGTCCAGTCTGCATTCGGTGCTCTTCAACACCCACTGCACTAAGAGAAAGCTTATCTGCCAAGGCAGTCAGCTCACCTTGTCGCATTGGGGACCCGAGTGTTAGGGTGTTTACTGAGGCTAGTCTAAGGTCATCAGGAAAGGGACTCAAAGAATTGTTTGCCGCTCTCTCTCCAGTAGGGGGTGAGACAGGCAGCCGGTCAGTAGATAACTGATGCCTGTGAGGCTGATTGTGTCCAGTCATTCCACTGGCCTCTAGTGGCTGGACCTCCGCATTACTAATGTAATCCATAGTGGGGGTTGGGGGTGCTTTGCTGAGTCAGCTCTCGGGGCAAATACCACACCCTGGTTTGCCATTCCACAGGGTGGGTATCGCAGTGGAGTCAGATATGAGGCCCATCACCCATATCTACTCTGGCGCACATGACCCACCATTGGCTGTGCAGCTCAACTGATGGGTCATGCCCTGTACCCCTGCTGCCAGGTGCAGGTCGCAGTGAAGTGCACTCAGAGTGGACATGAGAACACTTTACTCCTGACCAGCCATTGGTAGATCACCATCTGCCTGGCCAGGCCATATACCCCTGCAGCCAAGTAAATGGGTCCTTAATCCAGGACCAAGGGCGTCCTTATCCCAGAACGAAGGGGGTCCTAGTTACAGGACCAGATTTGCCCTAGTAAGAGGGTCTATGCAGCTACAGGTGGCACCTCCTTTATGCTGCATGGAGGTGGCAAGTTTTCTTGATCAATGACCTAAAATACCTGACATGACCCGTTAGTACATATGTATCATGTATGTATTGTACATTTTTGTACCCATCATGCATACGTAATTGTAACTAGTTATATTAGCGGATTAAATTCCATGAACTACCCACCGAAAAAGGGATTAGTGGCATTTTTACCAATTATAGTTGGCGAGGTGACATTACCAATAATAATGTCACCTCACAACCAACTAGGGTGGTACACGCTGTCAGCCACAGGAAGAGCGGGCTGGGGAGTGGGGATAGTGGCAACAGGGAGTGGCGAGGCGACAATTAATGAGGTTAAGCCAATATGGTGGGTAGGATAGCACATTGGGGGTGATTAGAGCGCATCTATTGGACACTCAGGCCACTCAGTAGTGTAGAGCTGATTTAATATGTGTTAATAATAATATAACCATTGTACTTATTGATTACTGATTCAGTTGGTTCCTATACAGTTGTGAGACTGGAACAGTTTTAACTGTCGTCACTACCGTGTTATTATATTCAGACTGTGCTATTATTACGTTCTGTGATTATAAAGACTGATACTAAAACTCAGTTATTTGAACGGCCTTCGGCCTACTATACATATCCAGACTACAGTTTAGCAGCCTACGCGTATAACTCACGCACCGGTCGGGATTCATTACTGCCAACTCCAGTGGATCCCGTCACAGTTAAAACAGTCCACCCAAGACAACGAGTTAAAACTGACCAACAACTCAACACCTTAAATAAACTGTGACAACAACCAGCGCCAATGAAATGACCGAACACACGCCTCAGGGTTCGGAGAGGGGAGGAAATCCGCGCGCCCCCGAGCGTTAGAGACCAAACGATTCGGGAGGCGACGATGAGGCGGTACCGGCCCGCCACATGGGATTCGCCGAGGAGAGACAATTCGGTGGTAGAGGAGGAGAATGGACCGGTATGAGAAGAGGAGAGAGACGTGAGTTGACACGGAGCGGCGAGAGGAGCACCGGGATCGCCGGCCAGTCGGTGGCTACAGGCGGTGAACGGCCCACAGGAACGGCAACGGTGGGGCTGACGGTGCGACGCCGGATGAGGAAACAAGGTCAGGAAGTCGAGGAGGAGAACGTCGGGATGAGCGATTGACTACGATGCACATACAATGCGACGAGAGAGATGATAAAGGATGGTAGAGAAGGAGGAAGGGTAGACAAACCCAAACTAACTCGGAGACTCAGTGAGTGTAATAAACATTTTCACTACCTAGTCCGATTTGGCAGGGGGAACTGGCAAGTGAAAGGGCGAGGGGGGTCGCCACGGAACTGTTTGAATTGTGGTGGCCCGAGATTATACCGTATGGTGTAGTGTATGTATGGCCTTATCTGGTAGATGCGCAGGGGGTTAAGTTAGTGGGATGGGCGGGTTCGAACAATGCTGAACTCGAGGTTATCCCGGAAGATTCGGCGTTGTCCATTAGTGAAGCCGCTAGTAGGTACGATAAAATTACTGGAATCAACAGGCGATGGGGTCCGACACAACTGAAAAGTCCGCTACACCCTCCACGAAAGCAATAAGGGTGTTAGAGATAGATCTGGCTTGTCAGCTAGACATAGTCGCGTTAGATCAAAAGGAATTAGAGAGACAACTGGATGAGAGGACCGCGTTGTTAGAGAGAGAGAGGGAGTTAGCGAGAGAGTGTAGGGAGAGAAGCACGAGAATGGCGAACGAGCGCAAAGAGCGGGTTGAGAGAGAGGTGAATGAGCGCAGAGAGCGCGATGCAAGGGAGGCAGCGAGGGTTGAGAGAGAGGTGAACGAGTGCAAAGAGCGGGTTGAGAGAGAGGTGAATGAGCGCAAAGAGCAGGATGAGAGAGAGGTGAATGAGCGCAGAGAGCACAACGCGAGGGAGGTAGCGAGGGTTGAGAGAGAGGTGAACGAGCGCAAAGAGCGAGAGGCGAGGGAGGCAGAGCTAGAGAGGACAGGGAGAGAGAGATGGCTGGTAAGAGGATGCGGGATGATATGCATGCACGGTTGAGGGGGTTAATGTAGTATCAGGCAAAGCAGAAACGCTGGCTAGAATTGGCGAAACTGGATTTATCAGAGAGCAAGGCTGGTTCGGGAAGTATTTATGAGGAACCAGAGGTGATGGAGACCTTTGTTAATACCCCATTTACAGGTACTGAACGACAAACACAAAACTGGTTTGACCGGACGGATGATGGGGGGGTAATAACAATACGTTTAGTAGGAACGTCAATATTAACAATGCCGTAGTAGGTGGTTTAAATACTGATGAAAATACCTTTCTTACAAGAAATAATGTTGATACTGGTCCAGTATATAATTTAAATAATAATATAATAAATAATCCTGGTGAAATTAATCAGAACAATTTAAATAATAATGTTAATGGTGGTGCAATGAATAATTCGAATAATTTAAATAATAACAGTGGGCAGAGTAATTTAAGTAAAAATATAACAAATAAGGACGGGGAAAGTAAAGATGGTAAAATTAATATAAACGTTAGCGAAACAAATAATTCACCTAGCGGGGGCCTACAAGGCCACGTGGAGATGCAGGCGAATGAACCCAGAGGAGATAGGGGCAATGTGTCGAATAGAGGGGAGCGTGACTACTAATACTACTACTAGGATCGGCATGCTGCATTGCAGCTGCATTTTTAAGAATGCTGTGCCGGCTTATCGACAAAATTGCACCGCCACAACTCCCTATCACCCATGACATTTGCTAGATCATCCGCATCTTCAAGGCCAGTGTCCTTTAAGATGCGTCTCAAGAAAGTCATAGGCTGTCCACCATGCTTATTCACTCCATGAGGCTGCCAAAGTACAAGATTATGCACCGGCTGGTCCTCACGGCGAAAGCAATGTCCTGCAAAGCGGAGGCGATTTTGTTCCAGGATTTTGCTTGGGGGAACCAATGAGACACCTCCAATGTTATATAGTGTCTGGTTGGAGATGTGTGCATTGTACTTGACACAATGAACCCGGCGTAGCATTCTTTGAATGTGCCATCCAGAGATTTGGTGTCCTCCCTAGTGATTCTGAGCGTACTCCTAAGTCATCAGCAAAGTCTAGATCAGTTAGGTACTTGGAAGGATTTCCTCGACTTCTGGAGCCAGTAGGTGGAGTTATCATCACCCCATCATCATTATGATGATCTAAGGACATGCGTAGAACATAGTAAACAACAATTATGAACAAGAATGGTGCAAGTGTGTTTCCCTGGAGGACGCCCCATAACACTTCAAATGGTTCTGTGTCACCATCAACAGTAGACACAAATGTTGTCTAACCATCGTATACTGATCTGATTGCTGCAATAATTTCATCAGGAATCCCATATAATGAAAGTATGGTGAACATACGTGAGCGAGAGACTGAATCAAAGGCCTTGAAGAAGTCAACAAAGATAACAGCCAGATGCCTGTCTTTCTTTTTTGATAACTCTAAGTCCTTCTAAGTGATCCTCCATCCTAACTGATCTAAATTATCCTTCTAAGTGCCAAAATGGGCTCCATGGTCCCATGACCTTTACGGAACCCATTCTGATTTCCATGGAGCAGTCTCTCAATGGGATCCCTGATGCGATTTAATAGAATTCTATTGTATAGCTTTGCAGTAATCGAGATTAATGAGATTCCCCGAAAAGAACCATAGAGTGTTACGTTGCCCTTCTTGGAAACTGGCACCAACTTATTTGTTTTCATTTATTGTGGGACTCTTGTTGTTCGGTACATGTCTACTATGATGGGATAGATGAGCTTTAAACACTCAGGTATTTTAAAGACCTCAGGGGGAACACCATCTACTCCTCTGGCACGATTGGTCTTAATGCTCTTTGCAGCAGCCTTCACTTCTTCAAAGGAGATATCACCAATGGGAATATCTGGGAGTACAGACTCAGACACTTTTACTTCTATAAAGTTATCAGGCAATACCCTGTCATTATTGAGGAGCTTTTCAAAGTGGGCCTTCCAACCATTGAGGTGATCGGCTGGTGATTCAGCCTTAACCTTGGTGGTTGGTTTGCTTTTTCGACCAGCAAGCAAGTTGATCGATCTCCATGCCTGGGATGATTGCCTGCTGTCATCAGCATCATTGATGGCATCAACCTGTTGGTTTATTAGCTCCTGTAAATTAACAGAGTACTGCCTGTTCAGGGACCTAGATGCAGCCTTACTGCATTCTTGGCCGCTGTACTCTGTTTGAGTCGGGACTCTTTCTGTGCCTTGTAGAGGTCATTTCGGCACTTCTGAATTTTGTTGTCAGTCCAGTGAAAAGGAAAGGGGTGAAAGGGGTGAGACAAGAAGTGACGGGTGGGGTTGGGGGCTAAGGGCACCCCACCGCAACCAGTTAGTTACGGGTGGGGGGGGGCTACAGGCACCCCACCGCAACTGGTAAGTGACGAGAGGGGGGGGGGGGGAATAAATGCCCCATGGATGTCTGCGGGAAATGCATGCGGTGAGTTAAGTGAACCATGGCACCCGACGACGGGGGGAAGGAGGGGGGCAACAGTCGCCCCACAGTCGTCGGCAGAAAATGCGCGCAGTGAGTTAAGTAAACCGTGGCACCAGACGATGGCGGAGAGTAGAAAGGCAGCGAATATCTAAGAGGCCATACAACCGGGTAAAGGGAAAAGCGTTCACGCCGCAAGCGGCCAAATGAGGGAACGTCGAGCCCACTCGGAAGACGGAAGGAGAACGGTAGAGTTCATCTGGGAGGTCAATACGAGATCTCATGAACGTAGGTATAATGCCGGGAGTAGAGGACGCGAGGAGGATGCTACGGGCTACTGGAGATATCGAGATAAGACGGACAGTGAACCGTCGATATTCGAAATAGAGAGAGAGGGCCGGTGGGGTTGTACTTCGGGAGATTGCCATCACCCCGGAGGAACACAGCCCGGCGATGTATATTATACACCGAGAGAGGGGTACATAGTGTACCGGGACGAGGAGGATGAGAGAAGAAGGGATCGAAGGGAAACTTCCCGTCGGAAGCTGGCGATCGACAATATGGTAGTGCCGGGGAGGAGTTCTCGGAATATTCGAGAAGATTAAACTTCAATCGCGAGGAGGACATTCAAACTGCATGACATACTGTAGGTCTTACTGAACACACTATAGGCCATGCTGGGAGAGATAGTGTAGGTGATAGGGTAGCGCGAGTGCCGGGATTAAACCCGGAGGTCGTGGCTTACATACTGGTGAGTAGGCAGGAACCTGATAGGCCTATACCGGTACCTGCACACCAGTATGACTATAACATGCAGGGATACAACATGTATCCAGGGCAGGGGGGGCTATTCCAGATAGGTGTATGGGCCCCAATATAATAACATCAACCCCAGTACCAATATTATATAATAGAAATATTTCGGTTAAATTTAATTTGACGTCGTATTAAATATTATAAAGGTGGCTAAACACCAGATGAACAATAAAGAAATTAATTTGTAAAGCATAACAAACTCCACTATTATTGAATTTTGCACACTTAAAAATGCGTGATAGAAAGTGAGGATTTCTGCTACTAAATATTTTTCGAATGGCTAATATATTTGTGCGGAAATTAGTGTCTATATTGTCAACATCATCGTTGCGGACAATATAGGGACATAATGAATAACTATTATCATAATTTAGTGAGGAAAAGGTAGAATTTGTCAGCGGTATATCCTGAATGTTATGCAACTTATCAGTGTTCTAAAAATAAATTAAATTAATATAGGAATTATTTTGAATATTAAATTGTTTAAGAATAATTACAGTTACTAAACAACAACTGTACGGAAATAAATAGTACACGTATCGTCTATAGATTGGTTATCCTTTCATTTATAAGTTATTAATAAGTACTTAGCAGTGTTCCGACCTACAGGTCCTCACGTTGCAAAGGCTACTTTTCAGCGTTAAGATAAGATTAATACACACAACGCAGTGTTGATAATTTTACATAATTTTAAAGAATGTTTAATAAATATTAAAGCCCTCTAATCCAAAAAATTTATAACTGAATGTGAATACAATGGATCATCAGATATGTATACACGTGTATATATTGTCAATTAATTAATTATTGTTCTACTTGTATCTAAATTCAATACAAGCAAATATATAATTTGTTAATTGACTCCGGAATAATGTATTTACCTTTGTTACAAAGTCCAAACGCGACAAGTTCACGTATTCCAGTTGGTGCTGATAGCAGCATGACACATGTAAAATATTTATTTGGGTTGTTCCACGTGCACATATAGATATTTGTTTGTCGCCACTACAATAAATCAAGCACTGTGTTTGTGCACCCGGCCTAATAGGTTGGGTGTCGGAAGTTCTAAACCGGATAGTTCGTCTAAAACTTATATTTCAGTAATTCTAATTGTAAATAAAGTAAAAAGTAAAGTAAAGTAAATTTTCTTCGGCCGCTTGGCCAGGGATTACGCACAAATTCTGACGACTTATTTCCAGTGCGGTCCCCCCAGAACTTTACTCCCCAGAGGTATTCATACTTGGTATTCATATTACGAGTTATTCATAATCTCTAGACGGCACATTACAAAAATGCTACGCCGGGTTCATTGTGTCAAGTTCAAAGCACACATCTCCAACCAGACACTATATAACATTGGAGGTGTCTCGTGTAGCCACGGGCGGAACTATAGAACTAAATGTAGCCACGGGCGGAACAATTAGAACTAAAAATTAAAAAATAAAAATAAAAAAAAATAAAATAAAAATTTTATTAACGAAAATATAATTGTTCTAGAATAAACATTTAAGGGCAAACGAGACTTACTTGGTGAGTTAAACGCGGACAAAATCTCGAATAAGCTACTGCGTGCAGCCGGAGCTACAAGCATGGAGAGTGCCTCGGGATGCGAACGGGGAGTGGCGGTGTTTAATTTAATGCATATAATAATGGGTTGAAGTTTTGTATATGTTTATGTTGAGTAGGTATATTTCAGTAGCAGCAGGTACTGTTATTTTGTATTATGTAAAGTGTTAGTTTTTACGACCTTATGATGATAGCCCAAGTGGTAGAAATATTTCGGTTAAATTTAAATCCACGTCGTATTAAATATTATAAAGGGGCTAAACACGAGATGAACAATAAAGAAATTAATTTGTAAAGCATAACAAACTCCAATATTATTGAATTTTGCACACTTAAAAATGCGTGATAGAAGTGAGGATTTCTGCTACTAAATATTTTACGAATGGCTAATATATTTGTGCGGAAATTAGTGTCTATATTGTCAACATCATCGTTGCGGACAATATAGGGACATAATGAATAACTATTATCATAATTTAGTGAGGAAAAGGTAGAATTTGTCAGCGGTATAACCTGAATGTTATGCAACTTATCAGTGTTCTAAAAATAACTTTAAATTAATATAGGAATTATTTTGAATATTACATTGTTTATGAATAATTACAGTTACTAAACAACAACTGTACGGAAATAAATAGTACACGTATCGTCTATAGATTGGTTATCCTTTCATTTATAAGTTATTAATAAGTACTTAGCAGTGTTCCGACCTACAGGTCCTCACGTTGCAAAGGCTACTTTTCAGCGTTAAGATAAGATTAATACACACAACGCAGTGTTGATAATTTTACATAATTTTAAATAATGTTTAATAAATGTTAAAGCCCTCTAATCCAAAAAATTTATAACTGAATGTGAATACAATGGATCATCAGATATGTATACACGTGTATATATTGTCAATTAATTAATTGTTCTACTTGTATCTAAATTCAATACAAGCAAATATATAATTTGTTAATTGACTCCGGAATAATGTATTTACGTTTGGTACAAAGTCCAAACGCGACAAGTTCACGTATTCCAGTTGGTGCTGATAGCAGCATGACACATGTAAAATATTTATTTGGGTTGTTCCACGTGCACATATAGATATTTGTTTGTCGCCACTACAATAAATCGAGCACTGTGTTTGTGCACCCGGCCTAATAGGTTGGGTGTCGGAAGTTCTAAACCGGATAGTTCGTCTAAAACTTATATTTCAGTAATTCTAATTGTAAATAAAGTAAAAAGTAAAGTAAAGTAAATTTTCTTCGGCCGCTTGGCCAGGGATTACGCACAAATTCTGACGACTTATTTCCAGTGCGGTCCCCCCAGAACTTTGCGCCCTGGCTGTATAATATCAGCTGTAGTTATAATCAAATTGTCAGTATTTCTAAAGAGAAACGTCTAAAGATCTAAAGAGAAACGTCTAAAGATCTAAAGAGAAACGTCTAAAGTGTTTTTAGTTCTAAAGAAAGTGAGACTTCGGTATAACTTAAGAAAACGTCGGCTGTTCTAAAGGAAAACCTAAATTGAAACGTTTCTATTTTTATAGAGTAACGTCTGTAGTATGAAAATAAGTACGATTTTTTTGTAAGCCCATTATTGTTACAACTTATATACTGTGATTTGAATTCTTCTCCAGCAGTCGACAGAGGCGTAGCGAGTCCTTCTGGCGCATAAAATTAATCAACTACTGCAATAATCGGCAAGTTAATGTTATTTTTAAGGATTGTCGAATTACAATAATATGTGTAAATGTCCACGAAGCTAAGGAAAATCAACTACTTTCGCTAAGAAAGATTTTCCTTAGCTGAGATGGTCTATTCATAGTGGGCTATTTTACTTGTGTGGGGCAGATTTGTTTTTTTTTGGTCGGGGAAAAAACTAGCCTTTAAAAGTACCCTGAAATTTTGCATGTATGTACTACTCATCGAGGCGCGTCGTGTGGGATGGGTCTCATATTCAGGAAAAATCTGGTTTCCATGGCAACGGACTTAGAAAAAAGTCTATGTATTTCAAGTCAATATTTATAACTCTATTTGTAGGAAAACTATAATACATATAAACTTGGGATTTCTCAACTCAACTATAAGGTCCATAGCAGAGCCGATTGAGGTTAAATAGAAATTCCAGTTACCTTGGCAACCGGGCTAAACAGATGTTAAAATTTATAAAATGTTAATTTGAAGCCTAAGGTTTATGTGTTATGTCTTGGGACCAACCCCTACCCCCACTATATGACTTATTCTGCGTCCGAATTTCATTGTTTAATTTTGCAGTTACCATGACAACCGCTGAAAACAGATGTTTTTATACGAAAATAACTCATTTGGACATAGACTTCACGATAAAATTTTACGAAACTGGATATGTGTTATCTGGACCACTAGTTCGAACTTTTAGTGAAACTCAAAACATTCCAGAAATATCTAGTTACCGTGGTAACTGGAGTTTATTACAGATTATATCATTCAGGTCTATATTCATAACTCTATTTGTAGAAAAACCGCAATAGATATAAACTTGGGGTTTCTCAACTCAACTACAAGGGCCATAGTCGAGCAGATTGAGGTAAATTAAAAAATCCTGTTACCATGACAACCAGGCTAAACAGACGTTAAAATTTATAAAATGATAATTTTAAGCAAAAGTTAAAGCTATTATGACATGGGACCAAGCCCTACCCCCTCTATATAACTTATTCTGCATCCGAATTACGTTGTTCTATTTCTCACTTTCCATGGCAACCGCTGAAAACATGAAAATTTGAAGCCTAAGGTTAAGGTGTTATGTCTTGGGACCAACCCCTACCCCCACTATATGACTTATTCTGCGTCCGAATTTCATTGTTTAATTTTGCAGTTACCATGACAACCGCTGAAAACAGATGTTTTTATACTAAAATAATTCATTTGGACATAGATTTCGCGATAAAATTTTACGAAACTGGGAATGTGTTATCTGGACCATTAGTTGGAACTTTTAGTGAAACTGAAAACATTCCAGAAATATCTTGTTACCATGGTAACTGGAGTTTATTAAAGTCTATATCATTCAAGTCTAAATTCAATAAAAACTCTATTTGTAGCAAAATAATGTAATAAATATAAATTTGGGGTTTTGCAACTCATCTGTAAGGTCCATATACAATCCATTCGAGGTTAATTACACAATCCAATTACCATAGCAACAAGACTAAACAGATGTTAAAATTTCTAAAATGATAATTTGAAACACAAGTTAATAGTATTATGACTTGGGACCAAGACCTACCCCCACAATATGACTTATTCTGCATCCGAATTACATTGTTCTATTTTTCAGTTTCCATGACAACCACTGCAAACAGATGCATTTTGATAGAAAATCGGTAATTTGGACATAAACTCAATATTTTCAAAACTTGGTATGTGTTGAACCACAATCTGGACTGAATCTTTTTTCAAAGGTAAAACCAACAGTTCCAGAGAATTCTAGTTTCCATGGGAATATAAGTTATTTATTAGCAAATGCTACTAAACTAGGCTAAGCAACAAACCAAATTGTGGCCCTTTGTTTAATTTTCCTTAGCTTCGTGGTTGCATTTCCTTTAGGAAATGCTTTTCTCGTTATGTTTAAAAGGTCCACGAAGCTAAGGAAAATCAACTACTTTCGCTAAGAAAGATTTTCCTTAGCTGAGATGGTCTATTCATAGTGGGCTATTTTACTTGTATGGAGCAGATTTGGGGTTTTTTGATAGGTGAAAAAACTAGCCTTTAAAAGTACCCTGAAATTTTGCATGTATATACTTCTCGATGAGGCGCATCTTTTGGGCCGGGTCTCATATCCAGGAAAAATCTGGTTTCCATGGCAACGGACTTCAAAAAAAGTCTGTGTATTTCAAGTCAATATTTATAACTCTATTTGTAGGAAAACTATAATAGATATAAACTTGGGGTTTCGCAACTCAACTATAAGGTCCATAGCAGATCCGATTGAGGCTAAATAGAAAATCCAGTTACCTTAGCAACCGGGATAAACAGATGTTAAAATTTATAAAATGTTAATTTGAGGCCTAAGGGCAAGGTGTTATGACTTGGGACCAATCCCTACCCCCACTATATAACTTATTCTGCATCCGAATTACATTGTTCTATTTTTCAGTTACCATGACAACCGCTGAAAACAGATGTTTTTATTCAAAACTTATTCATTTGGACATAGACTTCATGATAAAATTTTACAAAACTGTGTATGTGTTATCTGGACCACTAGTTGGAACTTTTAGTGAAACTTAAATTATTCCAGAAATTTAGTTACCATGGTAACTGTAGTTTATTAAACTCTATATCATTCAAATCTATATTAATAACTCTATTTGTAGCAAAACTGTAATATATATAAACTTGGGGTTTTGCAACTCATCTATAAGATCCATATCCAAGCCGTTTGAGGTTAATTAGAAAATACAGTTACCATAGCAACAAGTCTAAACATATGTTAAAATTTATAACATGATAATTTGAAGCACAAGTTAATAGTATTATGACTTGGGACTAACCCCTACCCCCACTATATGACTTATTCTGCATCCGAATTACATTGTTCTATTTTTTAGTTTCCATGACAACCACTGCAAACAGATGCATTTTGATAGAAAATCGGTAATTTGGACATAAACTACAATATTTTCTGGAACTCAGTATGTGTTATCTGAACCACAATCTGTACTGAATTTTTTTTCAAAGGTTAAAGCAACAGTTCCAGAGAACTCTAGTTTCCATGGGAATATAAGTTAATTATTGACAATTGCTACTAAACGAGGCTTAGCAACGAACCAAAGTGTGGCCGTTTGTTTAATTTTCCTTAGCTTCGTGGTTGCATTTCCTTTAGGAAATGCCTTTCTCGTAAAAAATGACTAGAAAATATATCAAAAAGAAGCGTGTTTTGGTATCATCCACGAATCTAAGGAAAATCAACTACTTTCGCTAAGAAAGATTTTCCTTAGCTGAGATGGTCTATTCATAGTGGGCTATTTTACTTGTATGGAGCAGATTTAGTGTTTTTTGATAGGCGAAAAAACTAGCCTTTAAAAGTACCCTGAAATTTTGCATGTATATACAACTCATCAAGGCGCGTCGTGTGGGATGGGTCTCATATCCAGGAAAAATCTGGTTTCCATGGCAACGGACTTAGAAAAAAGTCTATGTATTTCAAGTCAATATTTGTAACTCTATTTGTAGGAAAACTATAATAGATATAAACTTGGGGTTTCTCAACACAACTATAAGGTCCATAGCAGAGCCGATTGAGGTTAAATAGAAAATCCAGTTACCTTGGCAACCGGGCTAAACAGATGTTAAAATTTATAAAATTTTAATTTGAAGCCTAAGGTTAAGGTGTTATGTCTTGGGACCAACCCCTACCCCCACTATATGACTTATTCTGCGTCCGAATTTCATTGTTTAATTTTGCAGTTACCATGACAACCGCTGAAAACAGATGTTTTTATACAAAAATAACTCATTTGGACATAGACTTCGCGATAAAATTTTACGAAACTGGGAATGTGTTATGTGGTCCATTAGTTGGAACTTTTAGTGAAACTGAAAACGTTTCAGAAATATCTTGTTACCATGGTACCTGGAGTTTATTAAAGTCTATATCATTCAAGTGTAAATTCAATACTCTATTTGTAGCAAAATAATGTAATAAATATAAATTTGGGGTTTTGCAACTCATCTGTAAGGTCCATATACAATCCATTCGAGGTTAATTACACAATCCAATTACCATAGCAACAAGACTAAACAGATGTTAAAATTTCTAAAATGATAATTTGAAACACAATTTAATAGTATTATGACTTGGGACCAACACCTACCCCCACTATATGACTTATTCTGCATCCGAATTACATTGTTCTATTTTTCAGTTTCCATGACAACCACTGCAAACAGATGCATTTTGATAGAAAATCTGTAATTTGGACATAAACTACAATATTTTCTGAAACTCGATGTGTTATCTGAAAAACAATCTGGACTGAATCTTTTTTCAAAGGTAAAACCAACAGTTCCAGAGAACTCTAGTTTCCATGGGAATAGAAGTTCCACGAAGCTAAGGAAAATCAACTACTTTCGCTAAGAAAGATTTTCCTTAGCTGAGATGGTCTATTCATAGTGGGCTATTTTACTTGTATGAGGCAGATTTGGTTTTTTTTGATTCCGGAAAAAACTAGCCTTTAAAAGTGCCCTGAAATTTTGCATGTATGTACAACTCGTCGAGGCGCATCGTGTGTGATGGGTCTCATATCCAGGAAAAATCTGGTTTCCATGGCAACGGACTTAGAAAAAAGTCTATGTATTTCAAGTCAATATTTATAACTCTATTTGTAGGAAAACTATAATAGATATAAACTTGGGGTTTCTCAACTCAACTATAAGGTCCATAGCAGAGCCGATTGAGGTTAAATAGAAAATCCAGTTACCTTGGCAACCGGGCTAAACAGATGTTAAAATTTATAAAATGTTAATTTGAAGCCTAAGGTTAAGGTGTTATGACTTGGGACCAACCCCTACCCCCACTATATAACTTATTCTGCGTCCGCATTTGACTGTTCTATTTTGCAGTTACCATGACAACCGATGAAAACAGATGTTTTTATACAAAATTTACTCATTTGGATATAGACTTCGCAATAAAATTTTACGAAATTGGGAATGTGTTATCTGGACCATTAGTTGGAACTTTTAGTGAAACTCAAATCATTCCAGAAATATATAGTTACCTTGGTCCACGAAGCTAAGGAAAATCAACTACTTTCGCTAAGAAAGATTTTCCTTAGCTGAGATGACTTGGGACTAACCCCTACCCCCACTATATGACTTATTCTGCATCCGAATTACATTGTTCTATTTTTTAGTTTCCATGACAACCACTGCAAACAGATGCATTTTGATAGAAAATCGGTAATTTGGACATAAACTACAATATTTTCTGGAACTCAGTATGTGTTATCTGAACCACAATCTGTACTGAATTTTTTTTCAAAGGTTAAAGCAACAGTTCCAGAGAACTCTAGTTTCCATGGGAATATAAGTTAATTATTGACAATTGCTACTAAACGAGGCTTAGCAACGAACCAAAGTGTGGCCGTTTGTTTAATTTTCCTTAGCTTCGTGGTTGCATTTCCTTTAGGAAATGCCTTTCTCGTAAAAAATGACTAGAAAATATATCAAAAAGAAGCGTGTTTTGGTATCATCCACGAATCTAAGGAAAATCAACTACTTTCGCTAAGAAAGATTTTCCTTAGCTGAGATGGTCTATTCATAGTGGGCTATTTTACTTGTATGGAGCAGATTTAGTGTTTTTTGATAGGCGAAAAAACTAGCCTTTAAAAGTACCCTGAAATTTTGCATGTATATACAACTCATCAAGGCGCGTCGTGTGGGATGGGTCTCATATCCAGGAAAAATCTGGTTTCCATGGCAACGGACTTAGAAAAAAGTCTATGTATTTCAAGTCAATATTTGTAACTCTATTTGTAGGAAAACTATAATAGATATAAACTTGGGGTTTCTCAACACAACTATAAGGTCCATAGCAGAGCCGATTGAGGTTAAATAGAAAATCCAGTTACCTTGGCAACCGGGCTAAACAGATGTTAAAATTTATAAAATTTTAATTTGAAGCCTAAGGTTAAGGTGTTATGTCTTGGGACCAACCCCTACCCCCACTATATGACTTATTCTGCGTCCGAATTTCATTGTTTAATTTTGCAGTTACCATGACAACCGCTGAAAACAGATGTTTTTATACAAAAATAACTCATTTGGACATAGACTTCGCGATAAAATTTTACGAAACTGGGAATGTGTTATGTGGTCCATTAGTTGGAACTTTTAGTGAAACTGAAAACGTTTCAGAAATATCTTGTTACCATGGTACCTGGAGTTTATTAAAGTCTATATCATTCAAGTGTAAATTCAATACTCTATTTGTAGCAAAATAATGTAATAAATATAAATTTGGGGTTTTGCAACTCATCTGTAAGGTCCATATACAATCCATTCGAGGTTAATTACACAATCCAATTACCATAGCAACAAGACTAAACAGATGTTAAAATTTCTAAAATGATAATTTGAAACACAATTTAATAGTATTATGACTTGGGACCAACACCTACCCCCACTATATGACTTATTCTGCATCCGAATTACATTGTTCTATTTTTCAGTTTCCATGACAACCACTGCAAACAGATGCATTTTGATAGAAAATCTGTAATTTGGACATAAACTACAATATTTTCTGAAACTCGATGTGTTATCTGAAAAACAATCTGGACTGAATCTTTTTTCAAAGGTAAAACCAACAGTTCCAGAGAACTCTAGTTTCCATGGGAATAGAAGTTCCACGAAGCTAAGGAAAATCAACTACTTTCGCTAAGAAAGATTTTCCTTAGCTGAGATGGTCTATTCATAGTGGGCTATTTTACTTGTATGAGGCAGATTTGGTTTTTTTTGATTCCGGAAAAAACTAGCCTTTAAAAGTGCCCTGAAATTTTGCATGTATGTACAACTCGTCGAGGCGCATCGTGTGTGATGGGTCTCATATCCAGGAAAAATCTGGTTTCCATGGCAACGGACTTAGAAAAAAGTCTATGTATTTCAAGTCAATATTTATAACTCTATTTGTAGGAAAACTATAATAGATATAAACTTGGGGTTTCTCAACTCAACTATAAGGTCCATAGCAGAGCCGATTGAGGTTAAATAGAAAATCCAGTTACCTTGGCAACCGGGCTAAACAGATGTTAAAATTTATAAAATGTTAATTTGAAGCCTAAGGTTAAGGTGTTATGACTTGGGACCAACCCCTACCCCCACTATATAACTTATTCTGCGTCCGCATTTGACTGTTCTATTTTGCAGTTACCATGACAACCGATGAAAACAGATGTTTTTATACAAAATTTACTCATTTGGATATAGACTTCGCAATAAAATTTTACGAAATTGGGAATGTGTTATCTGGACCATTAGTTGGAACTTTTAGTGAAACTCAAATCATTCCAGAAATATATAGTTACCTTGGTCCACGAAGCTAAGGAAAATCAACTACTTTCGCTAAGAAAGATTTTCCTTAGCTGAGATGGTCTATTCATAGTGGGCTATTTTACTTGTATGGGGCAGATTTGTTTTTTTTTGGTCGGGGAAAAAACTAGCCTTTAAAAGTACCCTGAAATTTTGCATGTATATACTACTCGACGAGGCGCATCTTTTGGGCCGGGTCTCATATCCAGGAAAAATCTGGTTTCCATGGCAACGGACTTCAAAAAAAGTCTATGTATTTCAAGTCAATATTTATAACTCTATTTGTAGGAAAACTATAATAGATATAAACTTGGGGTTTCGCAACACAACTATAAGGTCCATAGCAGAGCCGATTGAGGTTCAATAGAAAATCCAGTTGCCTTGGCAACCGGGCTAGACAGATGTTAAAATTTATAAAATGTTAATTTGAAGCCTAAGGTTAAGGTGTTATGACTTGGGACCAACCCCTACCCCCACTATATAACTTATTCTGCATCCGAATTACATTGTTCTATTTTTCAGTTACCATGACAACCGCTGAAAACAGATGTTTTTATTCAAAACTTATTCATTTGGACATAGACTTCACGATAAAATTTTACAAAACTGGGTATGTGTTATCTGGACCATTAGTTGGAACTTTTAGTGAAACTTAAATTATTCAAGAAATTTAGTTACCATTGTAACTGTAGTTTATTAAACTCTATATCATTCAAATCTATATTGATAACTCTATTTGTAGCAAAACTGTAATATATATAAACTTGGGGTTTTGCAACTCATCTATAAGATCCATATCCAAGCCGTTTGAGGTTAATTAAAAAATACAGTTACCATAGCAACAAGTCTAAACAGATGTTAAAATTTATAAAATGATAATTTGAAGCACAAGTTAATAGTACTGTAATATGACTTGGGACCAACCCCTACCCCCACTGTATGACTTATTCTGCAGCCGAATTATTACATTGTTCTATTTTTCAGTTTCCATGACAACCACTGCAAACAGATGCATTTTGATAGAAAATCGGTAATTTGGAAATAAACTACAATATTTTCTGAAACTCAGTATATGTGTTATCTGAACCACAATCTGTACTGAATTTTTTTTCAAAGGTTAAAGCAACAGTTCCAGAGAACTCTAGTTTCCATGGGAATAGAAGTTAATTATTTACAATTGCTACTAAACGAAGTTAAGCAACGAACCAAAGTGTGGCCGTTTGTTTAATTTTCCTTAGCTTCGTGGTTGCATTTCCTTTAGGAAATGCCTTTCTCGTTTTTATTGGCAAATGCTACTAAACTAGGCTAAGCAACGAACCAAATTGTGGCCGTTTGTTTAATTTTCCTTAGCTTCGTGGTTGCATTTCCTTTAGGAAATGCCTTTCTAGTAAATATCAATAAGTAACATTGAAAATTACCGCAGTTAGTTGTCCACGAAGCTAAGGAAAATCAACTACTTTCGCTAAGAAAGATTTTCCTTAGCTGAGATGGTCTATTCATAGTGGGCTATTTTACTTGTGTGAGGCAGATTTGGTTTTTTTTGACCGGTGAAAAAACTAGCCTTTAAAAGTACCCTGAAATTTTGCATGTATATACTACTCGACGAGGCGCATCTTTTGGGCCGGGTCTCATATGCAGGAAAAATCTGGTTTCCATGGCAACGGACTTCAAAAAAAGTCTATGTATTTCAAGTCAATATTTATAACTCTATTTGTAGGAAAACTATAATAGATATAAACTTGGGGTTTCGCAACACAACTATAAGGTCCATAGCAGATCCGATTGAAGCTAAATAGAAAATCCAGTTACCTTGGCAACCGGGATAAACAGAAGTTAAAATTTATAAAATGTTAATTTGAGGCCTAAGGGCAAGGTGTTATGACTTGGGGCCAACCCCTACCCCCACTATATAACTTATTCTGCATCCGAATTACATTGTTCTATTTTTCAGTTACCATGACAACCGCTGAAAACAGATGTTTTTATTCAAAACTTATTCATTTGGACATAGACTTCACGATAAAATTTTACAAAACTGGGTATGTGTTATCTGGACCACTAGTTGGAACTTTTAGTGAAACTCAAATCATTCCAGAAATATCTAGTTACCGTGGTAACTGGAGTTTATTAAACTCTATATCATTCAAGTCTATATTCATAACTCTATTTGTAGAAAAACCGCAATAGATATAAACTTGGGGTTTCTCAACTCAACTATAAGGTTCATATCCAAGCCGTTCGAGGTTAATTAGAAATTACATTGTTCTATTTTTCAGTTTCCATGACAACCACTACAAACAGATGCATTTTGATAGAAAATCGGTAATTTGGACATAAACTACAATATTTTCTGAAACTTTGTATATGTGTTATCTGAACCACAATCTGTACTGAATCTTTTTTCAAAGGTTAAAACAACAGTTCCACAGAACTCTAGTTTCCATGGGAATAGAAGTTAATTATTGTCAAATGCTACTAAACTAGGCTAAGCAACAAACTAATTGTGGCGGTTTGTTTAATTTTCCTTAGCTTCGTGGTTGCATTTCCTTTAGGAAATGCCTTTCTTGTTATCATGGTAACATAACACTTTTACAATTCTTAATCCACGAAGCTAAGGAAAATCAACTACTTTCGCTAAGAAAGATTTTCCTTAGCTGAGATGGTCTATTCATAGTGGGCTATTTTACTTGTATGGGGCAGATTTGGTTTTTTTTGATTCCGGAAAAAACTAGCCTTTAAAAGTACCCTGTAATTTTGCATGTATATACTACTCGGCGAGGCGCATCTTTTGGGCCGGGTCTCATATCCAGGAAAAATCTGGTTTCCATGGCAACGGACTTTGAAAAAAGTCTATGTATTTCAAGTCAATATTTATAACTCTATTTGTAGGAAAACTATAATAGATATAAACTTGGGGTTTCTCAACTCAACTATAAGGTCCATAGCAGAGCCGATTGAGGTTAAATAGAAAATCCAGTTACCTTGGTAACCGGGCTAAACAGATGTTAAAATTTATAAAATGTTAATTTGAAGCCTAAGGTTAAGGTGTTATGACTTGGGACCAACCCCTACCCCCACTATATAACTTATTCTGCGTCCAAATTTCATTGTTCTATTTTGTAGTTTCCATGACAACCGCTGAAAACAGATGTTTTAATACAAAAATTACTCATTTGGATGTAGACTTCGCGAAAAAATTTTACGAAACTGGTTATGTGTTATCTGGACCACTAGTTGGAACTTTTAGTAAAACTCAAAACATTCCAGAAATATCTAGTTACCATGGTAACTGGAGTTTATTACAGATTATATCATTCAAGTCTATATTCATAACTCTATTTATAGAATAACCACAATAGATATAAACTTGGGGTTTCTCAACTCAATGATAAGGACAATAGTCGAGCTTATTGAGGTTAATTAAAAAATCTAGTTACCAGGGCAACCATGCTAAACAGATGTTCAAATTTATAAAATGGTTATTTGAAGCATAACTTTAAGGTATTACGACTTGGGACCAATCCCTACCCCCACTATATCACTAATTCCGCATCCAATTTAAATTGTTCCATTTTTCAGTTTCCATGACAACCACTACAAACAGACGTTTTATCAATTAAATCCTTAGTTTTGCACATTAACTACTCAATGGAACTGAATTGAAGTATGTGTCACCTGGAACCACAAACCGGATATTAATGTAAACCTCAGCAGTTCTAGAAAACTCCGGTTGCCATGGTAATGAGTTTTAAAGGCATATGCCTCTTAACTCTGTAAAGCAATGAAGTGATGAGTCAAAAAGTGTTTAATTTTCCTTAGCTTCGTGGTTGCATTTCCTTTAGGAATTGCCTTTCTAGTAATTAATCCACGAAGCTAAGGAAAATCAACTACTTTCGCTAAGAAAGATTTTCCTTAGCTGAGATGGTCTATTCATAGTGGGCTATTTTACTTGTGTGGGGCAGATTTTGGGTTTTTTGGTCGGGGAAAAAACTAGCCTTTAAAAGTACCCTGAAATTTTGCATGTATATACAACTCATCAAGGCGCGTCGTGTGGGATGGGTCTCATCTCCAGGAAAAATCTGGTTTCCATGGCAACGGACTTAGAAAAAAGTCTATGTATTTCAAGTCAATATTTGTAACTCTATTTGTAGGAAAACTATAATACATATAAACTTGGGGTTTCTCAACACAACTATAAGGTCCATAGCAGAGCCGATTGAGGTTAAATAGAAAATCCAGTTACCTTGGCAACCGGGCTAAACAGATGTTAAAATTTTTAAAATGTTAATTTGAAGCCTAAGGTTAAGGTGTGATGACTTGGGACCAATCCCTACCCCCACTATATAACTTATTCTGCGTCCGAATTTGATTGTTCTATTTTGCAGTTACCTTGACAACCGCTGAAAACAGATGTTTTTATACGAAAATTATTCATTTGTACATAGACTTAACGATAATATTTTACGAAACTAGGTATGTGTTATCT
The DNA here is from genome assembly GCA_032718475.1 of Nemertoderma westbladi. Lineage (NCBI taxonomy): Eukaryota > Metazoa > Xenacoelomorpha > Nemertodermatida > Nemertodermatidae > Nemertoderma > Nemertoderma westbladi. The sequence goes on from JAUCBJ010003823.1 coordinate 44,584, forward strand.
GGACCACTAGTTGGAACTTTTAGTGAAACTCAAAACATTCCAGAAATATCTAGTTACCATGGTAACTGTAGTTTTTTTAAAGTTATATATCATTCAAGTCTATAATCATAACTCTATTTGGAGAAAAACTGTAATATATATAAACTTGGGGTTTTGCAACTCATCTATAAGGTCCATATACAAGCCGTTCGAAGTTAATTAGAAAATCCATTTACCATAGCAACAAGAGTAAACAGATGTTAAAATTAATAAAATGATAATTTGAAGCACAATTTAATAGTATTATGACTTGGGACCAACACCTACCCCCACTATATGACTTATTCTGCATACGAATTACATTGTTCTATTTTTCAGTTTCCATGACAACCACTGCAAACAGATTCATTTTGATAGAAAATCTGTAATTTGGACATAAACTACAATATTTTCTGAAACTCGATATGTGTTATCTGAAAAACAATCTGGACTGAATCTTTTTTCAAAGGTAAAACCAACAGTTCCAGAGAACTCTACATAGTTTCAATGGGAATAGAAGTTATTTATTGGCAAATGCTCCTAAACTAGGCTAAGCAACGAACCAAATTGTGGCCGTTTGTTTAATTTTCCTTAGCTTCGTGGTTGCATTTCCTTTAGGAAATGCCTTTCTCGTTAATGGAAAATCGAACTAATATAACTATTTAGATCACTACACTAGGGTCTTAAAAACCTGTGAATAGTGTGCTTTTCATACAATGGTGTACGTGATTTTGATACATTATGTCAAGTTATCGACGTTCAGAATCTTAATCTTAATTACTCGGGGGGGGGGGGGGGGGGGGGGTACATCATTTTCGGACAACTCTTCGATTCCTCACTCTCAGCGTTTCAAAATAGTTTGGTTTTGGCTTTAATTTGGAATTTTAGTCCACGAAGCTAAGGAAAATCAACTACTTTCGCTAAGAAAGATTTTCCTTAGCTGAGATGGTGTATTCATAGTGGGCTATTTTACTTGTATGAGGCAGATTTGGTTTTTTTTGACCGGTGAAAAAACTAGCCTTTAAAAGTACCCTGAAATTTTGCATGTATATACTACTCGTCGAGGCGCATCTTTTGGGCCGGGTCTCATATCCAGGAAAAATCTGGTTTCCATGGCAACGGACTTCAAAAAAAGTCTATGTATTTCAAGTCAATATTTATAACTCTATTTGTAGGAAAACTATAATAGATATAAACTTGGGGTTTCTCAACTCAACTATAAGGTCCATAGCAGAGCCGATTGAGGTTAAATAGAAAATCCAGTTACCTTGGCAACCGGGCTAAACAGATGTTAAAATTTATAAAATGTTAATTTGAGGCCTAAGGGCAAGGTGTTATGACTTGGGACCAACCCCTACCCCAACTATATAAATTATTCTGCATCCGAATTACATTGTTCTATTTTTCAGTTACCATGACAACCGCTGAAAACAGATGTTTTTATACAAAAATTATTCATTTGGACATAGACTTTGCGATAAAATTTTACAAAACTGGGTATGTGTTATCTGGACCACTAGTTGGAACTTTTAGTGAAACATAAATTATTCCAGAAATTTAGTTACCATGGTAACTGTAGTTTATTAAACTCTATATCATTCAAGTCTATATTGATAACTCTATTTGTAGCAAAACTGTAATATATATAAACTTGGGGTTTTGCTACTCATCTATAAGATCCATATCCAAGCCGTTTGAGGTTAATTAGAAAATACAGTTACCATAGCAACAAGTCTAAACAGATGTTAAAATTTATCCACGAAGCTAAGGAAAATCAACTACTTTCGCTAAGAAAGATTTTCCTTAGCTGAGATGGTCTATTCATAGTGGGCTGTTTTACTTGTATGGAGCAGATTTAGTGTTTTTTGATAGGTGAAAAAACTAGCCTTTAAAAGTACCCTGAAATTTTGCATGTATATACAACTCATCAAGGCGCGTCGTGTGGGATGGGTCTCATATCCAGGAAAAATCTGGTTTCCATGGCAACGGACTTAGAAAAAAGTCTATATATTTCAAGTCAATATTTGTAATTCTATTTGTAGGAAAACTATAATAGATATAAACTTGGGGTTTCGCAACACAACTATAAGGTCCATAGCAGATCCGATTGAGGCTAAATAGAAAATCCAGTTACCTTGGCAACCGGGATAAACAGATGTTAAAATTTATAAAATGTTAATTTGAGGCCTAAGGGCAAGGTGTTATGACTTGGGACCAACCCCTACCCCCACTATATAACTTATTCTGCATCCGAATTACATTGTTCTATTTTTCAGTTACCATGACAACCGATGAAAACAGATGTTTTTATACAAAAATTACTCATTTGGACATAGACTTCGCGATAAAATTTTACGAATCTGGTTATGTGTTATCTGGACCACTAGTTGGAACTTTTAGTAAAACTCAAAACATTCCAGAAATATCTAGTTACCATGGTAACTGGAGTTTATTACAGATTATATCATTCAAGTCTATATTCATAACTCTATTTATAGAATAACCACAATAGATATAAACTTGGGGTTTCTCAACTCAATGATAGGGACAATAGTCGAGCTTATTGAGGTTGATTAAAAAATCTAGTTACCAGGGCAACCATGCTAAACAGATGTTCAAATTTATAAAATGGTTATTTGAAGCATAACTTTAAGGTATTACGACTTGGGACCAATCCCTACCCCCACTATATCACTAATTCCGCATCCAATTTATATTGTTCCATTTTTCAGTTTCCATGACAACCACTACAAACAGACGTTTTAACAATTAAATCCTTAGTTTTGCACATTAACTACTCAATGAAACTGAATTGAAGTATGTGTCACCTGGAACCACAAACCGGATCTTAATGTAAACCTCAGCAGTTCTAGAAAAAGTTTTAAAGGCATATGCCTCTTAACTCTGTAAAGCAATGAAGTGATGAGTCAAAAAGTGTTTAATTTTCCTTAGCTTCGTGGTTGCATTTCCTTTAGGAAATGCCTTTCTAGTAAAATGATAATTTGAAGCACAAGTTAATAGTATTATGACTTGGGACTAACCCCTACGCCCACTATATGACTTATTCTGCATCCGAATTACATTGTTCTATTTTTCAGTTTCCATGACAACCACTGCAAACAAATGCATTTTGATAGAAAATCGGTAATTTGGACATAAACTACAATATTTTCTGAAACTCAGTATATGTGTTATCTGAACCACAATCTGTACTGAATTTTTTTTCAAAGGTTAAAGCAACAGTTCCAGAGAACTCTAGTTTCCATGGGAATAGAAGTTAATTATTGACAAATGCTACTAAACGAGGCTAAGCAACGAACCAAAGTGTGGCCGTTTGTTTAATTTTCCTTAGCTTCGTGGTTGCATTTCCTTTAGGAAATGCCTTTCTCGTACCTAAGATGCTATTCTACATGACAGGTCAGAAAAATTTTATTTTTCGCTATTTAATATTACTTAATACTAGTTAACAATCAAAAAAACTTGGTTGCGCTTAAAACTCTAAGGCTTTTACAGTTTTGAATCTAATCACATGAAAGCTTTTTTATCCACGAAGCTAAGGAAAATCAACTACTTTCGCTAAGAAAGATTTTCCTTAGCTGAGATGGTCTATTCATAGTGGGCTATTTTACTTGTGTGAGGCAGATTTGGGGTTTTTTGATAGGTGAAAAAACTAGCCTTTAAAAGTACCCTGAAATTTTGCATGTATATACTACTCGGCGAGGCGCATCTTTTGGGCCGGGTCTCATATCCAGGAAAAATCTGGTTTCCATGGCAACGGACTTCAAAAAAAGTCTATGTATTTCAAGTCAATATTTATAACTCTATTTGTAGGAAAACTATAATAGATATAAACTTGGGGTTTCTGCAACACAACTATAAGGTCCATAGCAGAGCCGATTGAGGTTAAATAGAAAATCCAGTTACCTTGGCAACCGGGATAAACAGATGTTAAAATTTATAAAATGTAATTTGAGGCCTAAGGGCAAGGTGTTATGACTTGGGACCAACCCCTACCCCCACTATATAACTTATTCTGCATCCGAATTACATTGTTCTATTTTTCAGTTACCATGACAACCGCTGAAAACAGATGTTTTTATACAAAAATTATTCATTTGGACATAGACTTCGCGATAAAATTTTACAAAACTGGGTATGTGTTATCTGGACCACTAGTTGGAACTTTTAGTGAAACTTAAATCATTCCAGAAATTTAGTTACCATGGTAACTGTAGTTTATTAAACTCTATATCATTCAAGTCTATATTGATAACTCTATTTGTAGCAAAACTGTAATATATATAAACTTGGGGTTTTGCAACTCATCTATAAGGTCCATATACAAGCCGTTCGAAGTTAATTAGAAAATCCATTTACCATAGCAACAAGACTAAACAGATGTTAAAATTAATAAAATGATAATTTGAAGCACAAGTTAATAGTATTATGACTTGGGACCAACACCTACCCCCACTATATGACTTATTCTGCATCCGAATTACATTGTTCTATTTTTCAGTTTCCATGACAACCACTGCAAACAGATGCATTTTGATAGAAAATCTGTAATTTGGACATAAACTACAATATTTTCTGAAACTCGTATGTGTTATCTGAACCACAATCTGGACTGAATCTTTTTTCAAAGGTAAAACCAACAGTTCCAGAGAACTCTAGTTTCCATGGGAATAGAAGTTATTTATTGGCAAATGCTACTAAACTAGGCTAAGCAACGAACCAAATTGTGGCCGTTTGTTTAATTTTCCTTAGCTTCGTGGTTGCATTTCCTTTAGGAAATGCCTTTCTAG
>JAUCBJ010003825.1:0-39553 GCA_032718475.1 Nemertoderma westbladi
AGAGCGGCTTTGGAATTTTTGTGCTTTTCTGTTTTAGCCTTACACTAGTAGGCTTAATTATAAGGACATATATCCGTTATCAATCCAAAACTGACTGATTGTCACAACTCATGCAACTCAACATACCTAATCAAACATACCTGTGCATACTTTTATATTGTTATACTGCTATTCAGTGTTCAGTTTCTTCATAATATGGTTGATGAATTATTATATTTGGAATAACGATAAATAACCCCGAAACCCAATATTCTTGATATACCGAAGGTAAGAGGTTTATATATAGCAGGTTACATATTGAGGTTGATGAATTATTATATTTGGAATAACGATAAATAACCCCGAAACCCAATATTCTTGATATACCGAAGGTAAGAGGTTTATATATAGCAGGTTACATATAACGATTGTGACTTATGTTAAAGTGGTTTGAAGTGAATCTAATGTTATTTGATAGACCCTACATGAGTCGGTCTGTGTTCCTTTTATATGTGACTAAAATCAGGGAAGATCGGCAGATTAGTGTGCAGTATTGTGCAGCATTGTGTATGAGTGAGACTGATAACGAAGCATTTCCTAAAGAATGCGCCATATATGTGAATTATAACTAAGCCATATCGTTGTGAGTAGTTTAAGTCATAACTCTGTTTATATAGATAGAGCGCCACGTCCTAAAGGAACTGTTAATATTCCCGAAGGTGAATAATATTGTCAGAGATTGTATAATACTGTCAGTCGAATAATACATTAGGCTTACATAGCAATAAGATTAAGCCGTCGAACCCAATCTCCCGGGTATATCCAGCGGGTGAATGATCGCGCACAGATTGGTTTCGACTAGTGTAGTGAATCAAATACTTGTCAGAGGCTAAAAGTGATTTATTATATAGAAGACATCCTAATTTGGCGGGTTAAACTGCCAAAGGTCTGAAAGCGCGAACAATATAATTACACATTTTGAAATATATGTTGATCACGAGTATACTGATACTGACTGACTGAGTCTGTAGTATTATATACTCAAGTCATGTGCCATTTTCACACCAATAGCAGTTGTTTGGGTTAGGTTGATGGGCGTTGTTTAGGTTAGGAGGTTGGGCGTAGTTTGGGTTAAGAGCTTGGGCGTTGGTTTTTACTATGAATATCATTTTAAATGATTAAATATAATTGAATTGAATTGTTTGGGTTAAGAGGTTAAGAGGGTTTTGGTTTGGGTTAGTTATTTACGGGTCCTACTAAACTCCCAAAAGAACCCAATAAAATCCAAAAGAACTCAAAAGAACCCAAAAACACCCAAAAGAACCTAAATTTGTTATAAACATTAGATTTTACCTCCAAATCTGCTGCAGATGTCCTTTTGTGCAGATTTTCTGCCACTTGTGCTTGAATCTATTCTTCGAATTACCTAACCCAACCCGACCTAATAGAATACTGACATTCTACTGTAAGTTACTTGTTAAGTCACGCAGAAAAACTCAAACACAGTAGTGGAAGGCTACCAATAACTACAGTACTTAATGCAGGCAGACTATTAACGTATCAGCTTTACAAACTTGCAGCGTTGCAGGGCCTCTTCTACGTATACAGTAGGATAATTACTGCAAAGACTAGGGGCTGTGAGTTGGAGGGGACATCTAAATCTGAAAATAACCGATGAGTAATCGGAAAGTATTATTCCATAAAAAATGAATTCAGACATTTCGCCATCTAGCTGCAGACTGTTGAAAAGATGGCGTCAAAAGTGTCTATAAAGTCGAAACTTTTGCTCTTATCGATGCCTGCAAATTTTCAATTTGACAGCTTTAAATCCGACAAAGTTGGATCCCCGGACACCCCACTAACAGTGTCAGTTCGCAGAGGTTCTGCAAACTTCGTGGCTCGCCCCACATAAGACAAGAGTGAAAACAAATAACTCAAATTAAACAGTAGGCTACGCTACCTTATACTAAATCAGTCACAGTCTCGAGAATTACGAGATTTCGGTTTGGATACATATTGGTTATATAGTAGGCTTAGGCCTACTGTAGATTTTCCATCCAAAAACATTAAACATTTATTTAGTAATACAGGGAAAGGAGCAGGTTACAAAGCCGCCATTTTCTATCCAAAACAATATACCTTTTCTTTAGCAATACATAGAAAGGAGCAGGTTACAAAGGCGGTCTTTTCTAACCAAAACAATAAACCGTTTCTTTAGCAACACAGTGAAAGGACCAGGTTACAAAGGCGGGCTTTTCTAAGCAAAACAATAAACGTATTCTTTAGCAATACAGGGAAAGGAGCAGGTTACAGGGGCGGGCTTTTCTAACCAAAACAATAAACCTTTCCAAAGGTAGGGTAGCTCAGTTGGCTGAGCGCCGGTTATTTTGGCGCGGTGCAGGGAGGCTATTCTCTCTTATTGGCGCGGTGCAGGGAGGCTATTCTTTCTTATTGGCGCGGTGCAGGGAGGCTATTCTCTATATAGACTACAGTACTAAAATTCTGAAATAATTATTAAATTCATTTTTTAGTAAATATAAATAATAGTGATAGTAAATTTAACAGTATCAGTAGGCCTCTGCGTATTGCAGTTCCGCAATATTTTTCTTTCTAGGGTTTAGGCATTATCTTTACACCACTCCTTCCTTATACTGATACTGGTAATGATGGCCAAGAATATCACTCTTTCCTTATACTGATACTGGTAATGATGGCCAAGAATATCACTCTTTCCTTATACTGATACTGGTAATGATGGCCTAAGAGAACAGCAGTAGTACCGGAGAACTTAAATCGTTAAATTAAAATTAAAAAACGGACAAAAAGTCTAAATAAACGGACATAATAAGTGATTTAAAAGGAAGAGAAAATTAATTCTGTAAAAAATCCCCTAGGCCCCTATAAATCTAACAAAATATGGCCTTTCCAATACCACCCACCCCCCAATGGTAGTCAGGTACGTTGGTACAGTAGGCCAATGCCATAAGGGTTGTACTACCGTTGCTATACACTAAGGGATATGGTAGGGAGGCCTTGTAAGAATTGTGGGAGGAGTGATGCGGCGTCTGCAGTTCGTGTTCTTCCAGAAGTGTTCACTGTACCTTCGTGGCGGCCGGCGATCAAGGCACACCCTGGGATCGTCGATGGAGAGCTGACATGCGCTGATAGGACATTGCAACGCTGTGCTATAGGGGATACATACAGCAATTAGAAATTACCTAACAAACTTTAACTATCTTTTGGGTATTAATTGGTTCTTTTGGTTTTTTTTTGGGTTCTTTTGGGAGTTTAGTATGACCGGTTATTTACAATTCTTATTTACCCATCCACCTAATAGTGGCACTAAACAGATTCTTCGCCAACTACATGGCTCGCCCCACACCTGAAAATCTGGAACTAAATTCGCTTCCATTGGAACTAAATTCGCTTCCATTGGAACTAAGTTAGCATCCATTGGAACTAAATTCGCTTACATTGGAACTAAACTGAAATTCACTTGCATTGGAACTAAATTCGTTTTCGTTTTTATCTAGTTATTGGAACTAAATTCGCCAAAATTGGAACTAAATTCGTTTCCATTAGAACTGAATTCGCATGTGGCTTAATTTGGAACTAAGTCTACCAGTCTAACAATTAAATTTTGACTAGAGGCCGTGTTGCCGAGGGATGAGGGACCGGATGGGACTGCGGCGCCTGAATGGCGGCTTGAATGCGGGTTACCCAGCTCCTTTAAGGACGCTGTTCGCTGCTGTTTCATGGCCGTGTCTTGGAAAGGCTGTGATGGCAACAACCGGGTGCCTGAGATACATTCCGATCTTAGAATGCCTTGATTGATTGCTCGAGAAAATACTTAGGGATCGGCGACATCGATCGTGTTCTCTGAATGTCATCATTATAGTCTTCCTGTTTATTGAGTGGCCATTATGTAACAGATGGCATAATCTTCCCGGAGTGAGACCGGATTCTACGTTGTGTTCTGTAGAATTTGTTACGCTATTAAGCAAAAATTTTGTCACTGTGAATGTAAAGCAACATATAAAAGTAATAACAATGGGTAATGCGATCATCATCGTGGCCCCAGGAAGGATAGCCTTTGTGTAGCTGCGATTGAGGCTGATTCCATCATATTACATATTATATTATATTTGTTTCTAAATCAACCAGGTATTTTCTCAATCTTAGTGCAACACATGCGAATGCGTTGAATTAATTATTGGATTTATGTATACCGCAGGGGGGGGGGGGGGGGGGGGGGGGCTTTGCGCTCAATTAGGTTATTCTGTCACATGGCTTTTCTGTATTCAAAATCGCAAAATCAATAAAAGCACAACACAAATTACAATGAAATATATGAAACAATATAAGTAATGGGGGCGCTAATAAGCAATGGCGTAAACCTCCAATGAAGGGTTGCTTGAACATGGTGGATGACTTCTGCTACTTTTGATCATTATTGGTGTTATGGATGAATGAGTGGTTTCATATTATTATAACTTTTTGTTGGGCACAGCTTTGCAAAGTCGGCAATGACGTCCAGGTGGGATCGAACTGGTGACCTCTGAGTAGGAAGTTTGACGCTCTAACCATTCAGCTAGCGGCTCAGGTAAAAGATTGACCTGGAAATACTACCTGATACCTTGTATGTCCGCAATTTACCTCCTCATGGCCTCTCATCTGTCAATACCATCATATGCTGCCACTGTGCTCAACCAGTACGGTAGGGTACGGTAGGGTTGAATGCGTTGAAGAACTTTGGATACGTAAGGAGTGGCATGGGAAGCTTTTAATGGGCTTTCCAGGATTTGAAAGACCTATAGAATAAAACGGTATCTCAAGGTTCTATTATTTATGGCAGCAGTAGTATCAGTACTCTTATATGGGAGTCCATACTACTACTTCTACTATAATCGGCCTGCTGCATTGAAACTGCACATTAAAATGCTATGCTAGCTTAACAAAAACATTTGGTCAATACCATGCAATACACAATTGGCAAGCCCAAAGCAGCGTCAGGCTGGTCCTCACGGCGAAAACAATGTCCTGCAAAGCGGAGGCTGCTTTGTTCTAGTGTCAAGCATGGGGGAACCAATGAGACACCTCCAATGTTTTATAGTGTCTGGTTGGAGATGTGTACATTGTACTTGACACAGTATGGGAGTCCATGCTGGGCTTTAACTGCAGAGGATACCTTATCCCTTGATGGGCCCTATACAAGAATGCTACGTCGGGTTCTTTGTGTCAAGTACAATGTACACATATCCAACCAGACACTATATAATATTGGAGGTGTCCCATTGGTCCCCCAATCTTGAGACCTGAATAAAGCCGCCTCCGCTTTGCAGGACATTGCTTTTGCCGTGAGTATGAGTACCATCCTGCGCACAATATTGTGCTTTGGCAGCCCCATGGACAAAATATACAAGGTTTAAAGGACGCGGGCCTTGAATATCGGATAATCTAACAAATGTCATGGGTGATAGGGAGTTGTGGCGGCGCAATTTATCTACAAGCCGGCATTCCATTATTAATGCGATTTACATCACAGCTAACCAATTGTAGATTGCATGGCGGTGACACAATTATTTTGTTAAGCCATCGTAGTATCTTATTAATGTTCAGCTACAATGCAACAGGCCGATTATAGATAGATATATATTAGATTTGAGGTCTTGCTTTGATACCCACTGTGATAGAAAAATATATCTAGATGATTTGCTCAATGATTTAAATTAATTTATAATTAAAGGGAATCCGAAAATCTATTACTGCACAGGAGTCACGAGTAAGTACACCATACTTAAATTCAAATAAGTAACAAATATACCACCAATCACCAAATACCTAAGTTTGACATAGCACAAAGACTAGAATCGGTATGATTGGGTAGAGATATTGATTGATAATCAGTTTAAATCATTGTAAATGATTGGCTCATCGTCGGCAACTTCGATTACTACAATTTAACAGTTTATTGATCACATGGCGTGTCACAGGTGCACGTAAGAGGCACATCAATGGTTTGCAAGGTGTCGTACTTTCGGGATTGGAGGTGTTGTTGGTGAGCCATAGTGTGCATCCATTGGTTGTATGTGTTAGAATTGTAAGTGACAGCTGGTTCACAGAAGAATCCAACTGAAAGACAATGATTATTAATCATTAGTCATGTATTATTATATTTTATGAAGAATATCCTTTATCTTTAAATTATCCACCCCCCTTGTAAAGTACGAATTTTGCGTAGTTTAATGTCCGTATATGCGGACAATATAAGTAAATGCATTTTTTCCAATAAAAAAAATAATATATAAATAAATAATATGCAAAATATGCTTTTACTATTCTTCGAAAATGTTGATTAAAAGGTCGAACTAAAAAATGTTACTTTCTATTTATAAAATAAATTGTTATTTCTTACAGAGACCACTGGAACCAGAAGGAGTAGAGTGAGACACAACATATTAATAACTATTTACTTTGTTTAAGAGCACGGCATACAAGTGATCTAGATTCCATAATGATAAGCGCAATAATTATTGATCATTTTAAGGTTCAAATATATTAAAATTTTCCGAAATACCTACAATATGATGGTAGAAAAGTTATGTTGTAAAAAGTTATTGCATAAATTAGTGTTGTAAGAGTCATATTGTGTAGGCCTACTTACTTTCAACATTGACTAATTCAGCAGCCTCACATCCCTGACGGCAGGTGAGTAAAGGCATAGCAGAGAAGCACTGATGGTTGATATTACCAATAGTTAGATCGCTAAGTAATTCTTTGTGGACGATCTCTAGATCGCAACCATTCTCACAACCCTTAACGAGCCAAGAGTGGACGAAAGCGGTAGGTTCATGAACGATCAGTTGGTTGGGAAGAGTCATGTCATCTTCCTGGATTCCATTCCAGTTGCCAAGTATACCACATAGAGAGGAGTGAAACATGGGGGCAACCTGAAAACAATGAGAATAGCTAAATATTGAACAATTTGTGAATTGAACAACGACCAATGATAGTGATTTCTACTTTCATTTTATGTATCGTGTCTCGTGTCATTATATAAACTATCCTGACCTTGTAAACTACATTGACACTCTTGTATTTCGGGAAGCTAAGACAATCATAGACGTGATGTTTATCAATACTAAACTTACTTTAAATGTGACAGTCTGCATAGCTTCCGGTTGATATTTAACCAGGATTCCGATAGTTGGTAGTGTGACGGTTATTGCGGTGCCTTCCTTAACGATTTTGCCCATAACATTTGGGAGGGTGAACTCATCAGTAAAGCTGATAGGTTGATCATTGACCTGGACTGTCAACTGGGGCAACAAGTTTATGTACCTAAAAGGCAGATCAAATACAAAATAAAAATATATTATTTTATCACCAAAATAACATGAATGAGTAATTCATGAATAATGTACAAAAACAACAAAATTAGCATTGATGTATTCCTGGGTTCATTTACCGCAAATATTCTCTCCAGCCTCGTTCAGAGGCAGGGTTGATAGTTTGTACCTTGAGGAAAGTGCCTCATCCTAGTGAATACACCCCTCCTCGTCAAAGTTTCAATTTTTTTCTTCTTCAGCAGAAATTCATGAGAATTTCAAATCTTAAAACCGCATAGAGAGATCTGTTTTAGTTCCCGAGAAATCGCTGTTTTTCTGCATGACGGGGTCTGTCCGTCAAAATTTTTAAACAGACAGACATCCGACAGCCAGGCTAGATTCAACCAAACATTAAAACCGACATCGGAAATGATATCAGCGACCCCGAAAACCCCTGTTATTTAAATTTTGGCTCGGTGGTGTGCTTCCTTTCTGCCAACGATTCCATTTTCATTCCAACTTTTTGCCAATGATTAACCAACCAGACTCCAGACATTTTTGCGCGGGATGTTTTAAACTTTGATGTCTTCAATATGACCCCACCCATCGATTTTTATCTTGTCAACCTATCTGAATGAAAGAAACGGGGTTGGAAATGCCGACTGGAACTGAAGCATTGAAGAAATACTGATAGACGATACGATAGACCTGGGGTTTTCGAGCATGTCTGTTTGTTTGCAAAGCTCAATAAGTGCATGGAAGATGGGGCCATCTAAGTTAGTGCCACATAAACAATGCACCTATGGTGACCAGATTGGTGCTCCGACGCGTAGTCAAGATACCACTCAAATTGTTCAGCAGACAAACGAAAGCCTAGAGTATATGACACGAAGGAAGAACATTAGCCAATCAGATGATTCTGGGACTTGGTATTCACGATCGTATTCGACTTTTTCCACGAACGTATTCGACCTATGTCCAATGGGCTCCATTTATAATTGTATTATGACAGTATTGAATTATTTATTCATTCCAGATATATTCCGTTACTTTTCTCCAATTCTGGAAATTATACTTATTGTATTAATTTAGGTCGTATCTATAACATACATAACATACCCACTAATAGTTACAGAAATTATAATAATATAATAATTTCTCACGTGTCTTCGATGCGGATTTCCAGGGCTTGTTTATGAGATACTTCATTGGGGCGATGGATTAAAACAGCGAACTGGGGTTGGGATGTGCATTCTTTGGTAAGAACAAACTTGCATTTAGGTGGAAGTTCCAAGGGTAATCGAAGACCATCGAATGTTTCAACGGAATTCCTCAGAACCTTTCCAATAGCTTTTGGGGAACAACAATTTACAATAGTTATTTATAATAAAACTATTCGTGTTGTATCAACTAATTGCTTTTCATTAACCATTACTACTATTTTGTTTTTATATTAATTAAACTGCTAATGTAAATCTCATTAACATTTGCCAGTGAAAGTCATCTGTTCTGAGTTATCAATAATATACAAAAAAATAAAATGGCCAAAGTCTATTCACAATAAAGACAGTTTAGGCTAAGCCATGTCATAATGTGATTATTATCAATGATGTATTGTTCACATAAAATAATTCTTTGTAAACTTACTCTGAAGTTTCTGAGTATGAAATTGGATCAGTCTGTTCCAATAGTTCCATGATGTAATAGGTTCCTCAGTTAGAAGTTGCTCCGTCAATACATTGGTGTTAAACAATTCCATCAAGAAATTATCATTGAAAAAGAATGGCATATTGAATGGTAGTTCGATATCACGTTTCAGTGCTGTCTTATCTGATAGGTTGATTCTTACATCAAAGGTTCGGGGTGAGGTGAAGTGGACTGTTGTTTCCATTTTCTCATTGTTTGTAGCTATCATGGTTGTGAAATAACGTTCCAGTACATAGTAAAATGTGTAGGTGTACCTGAGAGAAAATTTAAAATATACATTAAGGTTTCGATTTCTGTAATCTACGAAAAATTTTAACCTTGTTTCAATAAAAAAAAATTTTGATAAAAAAAATGTTCTAATAAATAGAACAAGACTCATTCTATATACATTACATGTACAAACACAAATTGTTAATTAATACTTAAGGCTTCTCTCCTTAGGGGTTGTTTTATCAAATCTAAATTTGCGACTAAATATTATAATAAATAAACTATTAATACAAATAATAATTAATATTCTAGAATAAAGATCTACATTACATAAACATATCGATATTGAATCAATTACCTTTTCATATATGTTGGGAAATCGAAATTTTTCTCAGTCTCAATCTTTAGAGTTTTCGTCGACGGAAGAACCATAATTTCGGAGATAACTTTATGTTGGCAGGTATTTCCAAAAGCAAAGGTTAATGTGAACTTTGTGTTCGGTTCAATAACGTTAAGTGTCAGACATTTCTTAGTGAAAGTTGTAGTATCTGTAATAAGTCATTAAGAAAATGGTAATGTGGTGAAGTTTTTTCGAAAGTTCCAGTTTCCAGTTTTAATTATGTGAACAATAAATATTATTTCGGTCATGTATTCTGAATTATTACTTCCATGGAGTGCATTAAATATTATTACTATAATCTATTGTACTTACAGGTGGTAAGGGGGGCCAGTTCCATTTCAAATCCCTCGCTAAGTTGTTCTGGAACTTTGAACTTCAATAAGAATCCTTTTTGCCCCGCAGAATCCTGAAGTTTCAACTTGAAGAATTCCATCGTCTTAGTTAGTTCAATAACAACCAGGCGATCAGTGGTGAACTCAACTGAAAGTACACACCAAGGTTTAGGTGAACTCAACTGAAAGTACACACCAAGGTTTAGGTGAACTCAACTGAAAGTACACACCAAGGTTTAGGTGAACTCAACTGAAAGTACACACCAAGGTTTAGGTGAACTCAACTGAAAGTACACACCAAGGTTTAGGTGAACTCAACTGAAAGTACACACCAAGGTTTATAATATATTATTTAGAATAAAACAAAAGCACTACTTATGAAAAGCGAATATATAATTTCCTAATCGTTTTCAATATTTAATAATGTCATATATTTGAATGCGTTTAAGATATAAACAAATAAAATGACATTTGTGCAAAAAAATTCATATTTCACCAGTTGTTTGACTGCATAATGACTGTTGCTGTTGCAGTTCACTTTTTTCTGAAAGGGTGATTAAAATTATTGTATCGAAATGATTCACATTGATTAAAACTTTAAGTTATATTGATGTTTAACCAAAATTTCAATTTAATCAACTCAGCTAGTTTATTTGACATGTCTTAAAATGATGAAACATTGACTGACAACATTGACTGACAACAATGACTGACAACAGTGCATTTAGTTACCTGGATCAACAAACATCTGGATATTGACGATTCCTGTCGGTTGTCTGCACATAAAGATACCATTTAGAAGAGTCCAATCAAAGGGCGCCTCACCTCGAATACCAAACTTCACTCCCATAATTTTGACAATGTTTAGAAGATCAAAATTTGAGGTTGATTGGCTGGGGTATTCTGGATAAGTTATTTGATTGATTCCTTCCGAGGGAAACAGTCTCGAGGTTCTTCCTTCAATTTCCAAAGGTTTCTTGATGAAATGCATAAGATCATCTCTAAAATATAAAAAATATATATAAGTAAATAATTAACTACAATGTTCAGCAACCACCACCATGTTAAATAAATAATTTAAAAACAAAAATAACTTCTATAACTTTTCTTACTTGAATTCAACGATGTTCATTTTATCTTCAGTAAGTTTGAATTCCACTCTGTATAAGTTCGTGTTGGAATGCATGTTCAGCTTGATAAGCTCAATCGGAGTAACAACAGCCAGATTGGTTTTGTGTAAAATTCCAGTGTGAACAAATTTCATATCAAATCCAAGATAAGCAAACCTCTCCGTTGCGTACCTGTAATACATAAATTAATGTAAACTAAAGCAAAAAAAAAAGGATGCTAAAATTAACTATTTAACTTTATTAATTAACTAATTAATAAATTAACTAATTAATAAATTAACTAATTAATAAATTAACTAATTAATAAATTAACTAATTAATAAATTAACTAATTAATAAATTAACTAATTAATAAATTAACTAATTCATAAATTAACTAATTCATAAATTAACTAATTCATAAATTAACTAATTAATAAATTAACTAATTAATAAATTAACTAATTAATAAATTAACTAATTAATAAATTAACTAATTAATAAATTAACTAGTTAATAAATTAACTAATTACTGGTACCAGGAGGTCGTAATTTTATAAATCTTGACAATGACAATATTAGAGTTATAAATTGACATGTTTTTATGTTGATAAAAATATAATAGTAACTTAACGTGAATATCCTAATTGTACATGATATTTGATTATTTACAATTTATTAATTTTCAACAAGTATATGAGATAATTATATAATCCTACAAGCTGTGTAATGTGTATCTCTGTAATTCTATACATATTCTAGAAATTTTGTCTAAAAAGCTCCCACAATTTATATGCATTCTCCATCATTATCAAAAACCATGATGAACCATACAGATACTTATTTAATTTATATATTTATAATCAATTTATCCGTGCCAGTGCCTCAGTAAATAGTGCCCCTAAAGACGTACATGTGTGTCGACATAATATTATAATAACAATTAGTTTGTTTGTTTTCGATAACTTACAGTGGCTGAAAAACGAAGGTCTTGTTAAGATCTATTTGACGCCTCAGAAGAAGTTTCTCCAAAATGTTAAACATCTGCTCGATCTTAAGATCTGTCTTCAGAGCCATGAAGGATGCTGTGGTGGTGTTGTATTGTGCTGGGATACCCAATATCGTTGGTACTTGTATGGTTGATTCGCTGCAGATTAGATTCCTCTTGAAAAAGTAGTACTGGCCGTTCCTCGTGAGTTCCAATATTTTGTGAAGGGTTGTAAATATATTCATTTGTGAGGTTTCACGATGCTGCAAAGAAAATTAATTTGCATGCATTTAAGTAATTATTTTATGTTCAAACATCATTCGATATCAGATTCCTAAGTGGAGTTAAATAAATTAAGTAATAATTAATAATTTTGTCTCGTTATTTCTGTTAATTAATCATCATAGCAGATTTATATAAAAAGAGAATGGCTGGCTAGGTAGAACGCGTACATTATAAAAGATACAGAGTAATATGTGGACCTATTGTGTGTCATATGTGACAATTTAAGTAAGGGTGGTAGTGGTATAATTAAAGTGGGTGGGGGGGGGGGGGGGGTGTGTCGTTTGGGTAGGTCGGGTTGGACCAAAGTATGCAAGTACTGAAACAGACGGTACCCACCAAGGGCTGTAGGGGGTATGAGTGTGCGGCAGGCAGGCTGTTAACTGGTGTTGGGGAGCTACCGGTTTCCTGGCTAGTAAAGCCTGCCAAGCGGCAACAGTAGACGTTCTGCTGGTATTGTCTGCATAAAATATTAATTACACAGGTTTACTAACATTAATCATTGTTCGCAGAATGTCCTCATCAAGGTAAAGATCGAAGAAGTTATCTGAATTAAGTTTCAGTTGGATGAATAGATTGGGTTTAAGTTGTTCATCGCGGTGAAGGTAATGGTGGAGATTCTCAGAGATAAATCGTTGAATAACATCGCTGATTTCAGGTGTTGTTCCAGTTTGTTGTTTAATCCAGTCAATGATGTTGTTTATGTTAAGATTAAGTCCTTCTTGTCCGAATACCAGACGTATTAGTCGGTGTAAGTTCTCTGTTCTTATATTTAGCTGTAAAAAAAATTAGTAAAATATTATTAATTATTATTATTATTATTAATTTCAAATGTTGTGCTTTTCTCTTTCAAATTTGTTCTAGAATGTGTAAATATATGTATAGTTACAAATAATTCCTCACAACTAAATAAAGCTAGTAATTGTTGTTCTGAGTCAAAATGTAATTAATTTAATTAATTAAGTTAATCAATTAATTAATCATTAATTAAGTTTAAATAAAATTAGACTCCCATTGTTCATAATAGCTCTTTGTAGCTTTTATGCCCCTGCCTTTTTATTATAGAGTTTTGGGTATAGAATTTTAACCAAGTGGTATTGATGGATATTGGATATCGCTAAAAAATTTCCATTTTAAGCACATCAGTCTTTATGTTAAAATACTAAATTTTAATATATTTGCATTTATGTCAGAGTAGCTTGACTACCAGCCAATCCAATATAAATTGCAAAAAGTCTGCACATTATGGATTAATATAGTAAATATCAGTTACCTCAAAGATTTCCAAATCCCGACCAAAGATATGAGATTTCATTTTGATAATTATATTTCTGGGGAATAAGTCAAATTCCTTCTTAATAAGATGGATTTCCAATGTGGATCCGGCCCGTAATTCCTCGGAGTAGAAAGGAATGTGGATAACTCCAGACATATTCTCGGAAGTCACCTTCTCAAAGTTTTTGCAGAATCGGAGAGCTAGTTTAGCTGCAGTGGCCCTATAAAATAACATTCAATAGTATTTAACTAATACATTTCAATTCAATAGATTTAGATTTCTGTAATTGGGTATTCAAATAAAAAAACATTTATATTATATTTTAGTATATAATAGTGGAATTGAAGAATATTATTAGATTTCATAATTATATTTTATAATGTTTATAAGACATATAATACTATAGAGAGTTTCTGTATTCGATTAGTAGACTTACAAATCGCGTTTAGATATTTCAGTGGTGTTAGCCAGACTCTGGAAGTAGCTGTAGACATAGCTGACCAATTGCCAATCAGTTTCTGTGTTAAGCTTCTGAGCAACAACTGTCACCATAGCAACATTGGATAGCATCGTCTCTGTGGTTTCCTCCATTAGGATTGTGAAAGCCGCAATTCTCAGTTCAGTTTCCTCACGTTCATTTAGGAAGATTGGTAGAACAATGGATCGAACCTAGAGATACACGATTATGGGAATTTAGTTTGTTCAATAAAATATGTTAATAGGCCACTAAATATTTATTGATTTTTCATTGTTTCTACTCTTTTTCCTGGTGTCAATTAGCGGTACCTATGCACTTAAAAAATATCCGTGGCTTTCAGTGAATTCATGAGCTTACATGTGTAGGAGATCGAATCATAGATTTCTTCAGAGCTTTGATGGCTTCAGCGCGTACAATAACCTTCTCACTTCTCTTCTTTGTAATTTTGGCCAGGACGTCAAGATCTTGAGGTTTTCGTAGTTCCATGTTGGCAATGGCTTTGATTAGAATCAGTTTATCCTCTACATCTTGTTGTGCGACTTCCAGTTTTCTAAGCAGTGGCTGTAAATTTAAATACAAAATATTAATTGAAAATGTCATTTCATTGTCCCGAAGGATTTCATTTAAGGATATAATTTCAATGTTGACAAAATTATGCTTTAAAATAAAGTTATATTCCTTATATTCCCGTATTATATATAGTGTAGGTGGTACATAGTAAATACACATATGTATTTACTATGTATCTTCCAAAATATCTTTTATATTAATAATTTATTGATGCTTTAAATAAAACTATCAGTAATCATAACAAGATAATCATATATTTATTGAACCATATTTACCTCAATAAGATTCACTGGACAAGTTTTACGTTCATTGCAAATGCGATTAACAATGGAGCCGTATGTCATCCAAACAGCATGCTTCAGCATCTTTTGTTCCATAATTTTAGAAAGAACCATAATCTCCTTTAAGGTTTCTGCTACTTGGATTTCATCAGTCCATGCCAATGACATGGTCTTGAAGAAAGCTGGCAGGAAGAATTTGACCTTATCAAAGTCTGTTGAAATCTGAAAACATGGAATAAATATAAACAAACTGCACACAAGAACGACTCAAAGGTATATTAAATTATGTACGAAAATACTAAATATTAAATATTACATTATTTTAATTAAAATCTCCCATAATCGTGGTTTTTTGATTGTGGTATATTTCGATTTCATGTAGGCTTACTTACTGTTTCCAACAAACAATTTAAATAGATGCATGTTGTTTATGTATATCTTACTACTACTACTACTACTAGGTCGAGCGAACTCGGACAGAGTGTCATGTATATCTTATTATTTGAATATGTATTATTTGTATATCATACACAAGTATGATGTGCGTACCCGTATATCTTCTATAACTATTTATTTATTTGCGCTAATATTACCTTTCAATCTCATATATGTAAATTCGTATAAAACTTACTTACCATATTTTAATGCTACCATGTTGTGTTATACAAGTTATACAAGTTTAACTTGATGAGAATTTCATTTGACAGAGCTCACTAATTTAATTGAAATCATTATTCACATACCAGATCTTTGACAATCTTTATGGTTGATGTTGTTGGAGTTGATGCCATGACATCGAAGAGAACTTGAAAGGCTCGTTTATCAGTAATGTATCTATCCACCAGAGCACGTACTGTTACTTTATTGCATGCCTTCATGTACTTTACAAGCATTGTGAACTTTTCTGGCATTTCCTTAGCAAGAATCTAAAACAAAAGATAGAAGCAATACATTGAAAAAATATAAGAAAACATATTTGTAATTTCCGAAATAAATTTATCTTAGAAGTTTTTGAATTGAGACTGCAGTACAAAGCTGGTGTCCAGTTAATCACAGCTGATACATCTGAAAAATCGAAATATCTTCTAATTACCATATTTTATTATATTTTAACTATTATATTTATATTATAACTGAAATAGGTAGATGAAAAGTTCGGAGTTTTTATTAATTATAAAATTATAAGTATATTAGGCTATCAAATAATAATAAATATATTTCGGCGGGTAATTCCCGTCATTTTCAATAACTATAGAACAGAATTGCATAAAACAGAATTGTATAAATTGTAATACTGTAGTACAGTAATATGATTGCACATTATATGTATAGAAAAGGGCTACGTTACCGGTACAACTTACGAACTTTTCATCTACCTATTTCAGTTTGATATTATAACGATTATTCATATATTATAACGATTATTCATATATTATAACGATTATTCATATATTATAACGATTATTCATATATTATAACTATTATTCATATATTATAACGATTATTCATATATTATAACTATTATTCATATATTATAACGATTATTCATATATTATAACGATTATTCATATATTATAACTATTATTCATATATTATAACGATTATTCATATATTATAACGATTATTCATATATTATAACGATTATTCATATATTATAACTATTATTCATATATTATAACGATTATTCATATATTATAACGATTATTCATATATTATAACTATTATTCATATATTATAACGATTATTCATATATTATAACTATTATTCATATATTATAACTATTATTCATATATTATAACGATTATTCATATATTATAACGATTATTCATATATTATAACTATTATTCATATATTATAACGATTATTCATATATTATAACTATTATCCATATATTATAACTATTATCCATATATTATAACTATTATTCATATATTATAACTATTATCCATATATTATAACGATTATTCATATATTATAACTATTATTCATATATTATAACTATTATTCATATATTATAACTATTATTCATATATTATAACTATTATTCATATATTATAACTATTATTCATATATTATAACTATTATTCATATATTATAACTATTATTCATATATTATAACTATTATTCATATATTATAACTATTATTCATATATTATAACTATTATTCATATATTATAACTATTATTCATATATTATAACTATTATTCATATATTATAACTATTATTCATATATTATAACTATTATTCATATATTATAACTATTATTCATATATTATAACTATTATTCATATATTATAAATATATAAAAATAATAAAACTAAACCTTAATATTCTCCCAGTTCTTGACTTCTTCGATAATTTCAACAATAGCTTCTTTTATATCGTGTTGAATGACGTTGGTTTCTTCAACCTCGTGCGCGACTACAACTGGGACTTTGAACATCAGATCACCTCGAACCGTAAGACCTTCAATTTCTGGTACATTGAAAACGGTTTCTCCCTCAATATTGATGGTGGTCAGAATTTGTCTGAATTAAAAATTAACATTGATTATTAAATAAAACTATAAACTCGCGATTTAACTACAGTAATATATATTTTTATGTCAATGTTTAGTATCTAAAACATATTTATATTTATAATTATAATAATTAAAGAATTTATAAATATTATATAATTAATAGTTATGCAATAATATTAATGTTACACAATATAACTATCTATAATCTTCAATAATAATAATATATAATAGTTAAATATTTACCGAAATATTTACTTACTTGGCTTGGAACGTTGGTGTTAATTGTTGGTTAGTGAAAGGAACAAACATGAAACCGCCACGGCCGACAACCTTTTCAATAAGGAACTTAGTGTCAGTTTTTTCGATTAATTTGTATTGGAATGTAGAAGATTTTCGGAATGTCTTCTCAGGTGTCTAAAAAAAAATAATTCAATACTATAATACATAATAATCTTTTATTATACAATTTTTGTTGGGCAAAGCTTTGCAAAGTCGGCAATGACGACCAGGTGGCGGGTTAGAAGTTTGACGCTCTAACCATTCAGCTAGCGGCTCAGGTAAAAGGTAGTCCTGGAACTACCACCTTATACCTTGTATGTCCGCAATTTACCTCCTCATGGCCTCCCATCTGTCAATACCATCACATGCTGCCGCTGGGCTCAACCCTATCGTACTTGGCCGTCTTTAACCACTCGCTACAATGAAAGGGTAGTGTATACTAACCATGAACCAGAACCATCACGGCTACAATGATTAATTATACACTCTAGCTACTAATTTAGTCAGGACAGTTATAATAATATGAAACCACTCATTCACCAAAAACACCAGTAATAAATTATAATAAACTTTTACTGAAGCAAGTTGTATAGCGAATATTGATTAAACATTAAAACAAGAATATCTGAATAAAGGTGTTACGAAATAAAAGATATATCCGCTTCTAAGTCTATAATTAATATATTGCACTGTGCTGGGTCTTATGGGCGCTAATTGTCTCCAACACGCCGTAAAAACAATTCTCACCCGCCGTACAAAGTTCTATATTTTGTACCTAATTTTCTACCTACGTAGTTACATAATATTTGTTATATTGAAAGTTTACAAGATTACTATAACTACTAACTACGGCATATAAATTAGGATTAGTAGTTTCATTACGGTTTAGGTTTTATACTGACCCATAATTTACTGTTATAGATTTCTATCTATATTTGATAGAGGGAAGGAGTGAACACATATGGATTTAATTCTGGGTAAGAAAACTTGAGTTGGGATGTTGGAAAATGGAATTTCGGTAGTTCTTACTCTTTTCAAGATAAAGCGATAATCATACCGCTAATTAATTAAATTAATTTATTAAATGATTTTGTTAGATTACCACCTTCAGCTACCGGTACAGATTAAAATATGCTATTACTCGTTGTGCTAAAAGGAGAGGGCGAACAAAGACCTGTGGCGATGACAACAACAATAACAACAATATACTAAGTACATTAGATTTTCTAAATAAATATACCACAACAATATTTATTATTGTAATAATTTGTACAATAATTTGTAAACTTACAGTGAAATCTTTGGCGAATTTTGTGGATGTTTTTACAAACGAAACATCGTCAACGCAGTTTTCCAAGTTTCGAGTTTTGGTTACTTCAATATTCTTGGAAATTTCACCGGTTTTAAATACAGTGTATGTGGTGTCGCATTTACCATCAACTCCAACCTAGAAGAACGTAAAATAAAAATAAAATCACTCAATTCAATTAAAATAAATTGTTCTTTTTTTATTGTTTCTGATGAAACGTACAATACATATATTCCTGTTATATAAAAAACAATTTAGTTAATATTAGTTATTACTATTCATTATTTTGTTATTCATGGAGTTTTTTCAATGCTTACTACTGCAGTTTATTCAATGTGGTGTATTTTTTATTACTATTTTTTTTATTACTATTACTATGTTTATTACTATATTGATATAAATGATATACATAACCGAATACAGTACAACTACAATTGACTAGCTTTGCACATTATTATGAAGGTGTAAAATGTGCAACGCTATAAACAAAGTGTAGAAATTAAAATATCACTACCGTTTATTCCAAATGTTATATCTATATTGTCTTTTAAGGTAAATATTATATGAATTTGGATAGCAACTGCTTGATTAAATGATACGAATCGCAGTCGACTTTGGCAGTTGTAACACGATGAGTTAACTGACTTGAAGATTCGTGCTGGTTAATTTTCGATGATATGTTCTGTTCCTGTACATTATTAGTGGGCACTGATGTAATATAAAATAAAATCTAAAATCGAATGTTTTGTTAATTCTATACAGAACCTATATGCCATAGTGGGTCTATTCCACTGGCCACTTCAATTATTCAATACATTTTATTACAGGATCTTACAGGTTAGATTAAATATCATTTTTACTCACTTCCATAAATGTTTTGTCAGGTTGGAATTCTTTCAATTCAATTTGAATTAAGTTGATGATACCTTTAAAGATGTTAAGAACCTCGTCAGGCAATTCACTCTTAGCTTCAATCTCGAAAACCTTTCCATCGACATACTTGAAAACAACCTGATTTTCCACCAACACTGGCTTTAGTTTGTTCATTAATTCCTGGTTTATTCTCTTGACATCAAGAGATTCTTCCTCCTTCTCCCAAGTTCCCTCAACATCGTAAAGACGAGGGTTAACAATCTGTAATATATATATGATTAAGTTACAGCAGATAGTTAACGTATTCAAATGGAAATTCGACCTGAAAAATAATTTCCGGATGGATTATCCAAATTCAAAGCATGACAACAAATATTGCTTGAATATATTAAATAATATGCATCGAATGAAATAATTTATTACCTTGAGCATAACTCGCCTCTCATTCATAGGGATGAACTCAACCCGCGACTCAATAAGAAAACCAACATGTTTTTTCACCAGACCTTCCAAACTAGTCACCACATAGCCGCGGTAATCGAATACAAATTTCTTCAGTTCATTTGTTTCCGTCTCCAGGCCTATAATGAAATTATGCATATTCACAATTTGCACTTGGGTTTGGGGGGGGGGGGGGGGGGGGGGGGTGGGTGGAGTACGTCAATATATATTTTGTAGAAAATTGTGTTAATTTCTGCATTAGAGTTAATCATCACTCTTTGAATTAATGGAAAACAATTAATAATTGTATTGCAGTTATACGCTTCCTCAGCTCATTATAACAGGCTACTTCTAGTGTTGGTATTTTTGTTAACTTCAATAAACCAAAATTTCGACAGTTAACTTTGAAACTCCTCAGGCAATGTCTGATTACATGAACATAAGCTCAATCATATGGTATGATTGATCATATGGATGAATTTGTTTACCTGGGATAATTAATCCGGAAGTCAGGTGAGGACTTCGAATATGTATGGGAAAGGCATGGGAAGCATTGAATAGGCTGTCCAGGATTTGGATGTCATATGGGATACGTCGGAAACTTAAGGTTCGACTATTTGGAGCAGCAGTAGAACCAGTTCTCCTATATGGGAGTCCATTCTTTAGAATATCAGTTGAACCAGTACTCCTATATGGGAGTCCATGCTGGGCTCTAACTGCTGAGGACATCAACACTGTCTTGTGCATGCATGCACAAGAATGCTACGTCGAGTTTATTGTCAAGTACAATGCACACATCTCCAACCAGACCCTATACACATTGGAGGTGTCTCATTGTTCCCCCAAGCTTGAAACTTGAACATAGCCGCCTCCACGTCACTTAGTAGGAAATTGCTTTCGCCATGAGGAGCAATCTGTTCACAATCTTGGTCTTTGGCAGACTCATGGAGAAAATAAGCATGGTGGGCAGCTCATGAGACGCCTCTTAAAGGACACAGGCATTGAAGATTCAAGAAAATTCATGGGGTGTAGGGCGTTATTGCGGCGCAATTTTGTTGATAAGCCGGCATAGCATTCTTAATGCATGCTACATTGCAGCATACCGATTATGGATTACATTGTGGCCACACAATTTTGTTGTTAATCAGGCATAGCAAACTCAATGCGCTGAGCAGGTGTAATGCAGCACGCCGATTATAATAGCATAGTGCTAGAAAAGAAAAGTTTTGGCTGCAGGTCAGTGCTTGTGGCGCTAACACAACCGTTGGGCCTCACTTACCACCACAGTGAGGAAACACTTTACTTTAGATGTAAATAATTATATTGTCACTTACCTCGGAAAGGAAACGCCTGAGCTGCCAACACGGCGGTTAGCAAAAATAAAATCCAACTCATCGTTTTAGTTCTATGTCAATACCGCGGATTTTCTTAGAAATGTAAAATCTAAATAAGTATTATTTATTTAGCAAATCCAAATAATGATATTAATTTGTAATTTTCTCTCCCCTTTTATATGAAAATATTCGGATATTGTATCAAATTAGGACGCCATCGATTGGGCCTTTCATATTGTAGGGTTCGTTTCATAATTGTTTCGGGTGAAAGATAACCATGCTAAGTATGCTGCAATAACAGCCAACTACGGAGGGCAAATACCTAATTGTCTAACATTGAATTGATACATTGAGTAAGTTTTAATTATTGATACATATAATGTAGTCGGGGTTTATGCATGAATGTTTCCCGTGTATCTTTGTGTGAGCCTAGATGGCAGATATTAGTGATAAGAGAACAACTGGGGATTGAGATTGCTACATTTTCGTCCACATTTGATTGACTTATGGTTTGGCGTCACAGGACTTATAAGTGATAGGAATTGTCTTTTGCTATGTTTTTGGCTATATTGGCTATTCTAAAGTAAACATTATTTTAAGCTTCTGCTACGGAAAATAATATTTCAATTATCTATTTCAAATATTGTTTTGTCAAATTACATTTTCAAAATGATATTTAGACATTTTGATAAGTCGGTTGCAAATTGATATAATATTGCCATGTAAATTTCATTTACTATAGCAGAAACAAAGTTTGCTCTAGAAAGTAAGTTAGTTCTCCATACAAGTCCAAACAAATTAGAAAATCTATGTCTACCTGCGTGCAAGTGGATGCGCCAGCAATATGTGGTGATAATGTAGTATATACAATTAGTGGATATGAGTCAGAATATTTATTTTTTAGCTTTCAAATTTTTGCTACAATATTTACCACAACAGTGTCACCTCCATCAATCACCAATATCGCTTGGTTATGTTGATACCAAATCTGTAGCAAATATGAATTTTGTTGAAGAATAAATTAGTCTTAGGCCTGGTTGCACACATTGACTTAAGTTAAGTAGAAAACTTAAATTAAGTTTAAGTACGATAAAAATTGGTATTGCGTTGCACAACAATTTTCTTAACTTAAGTAGATACTTAAAATTTAGAGATAAGTGTCTATTTTTAAGTCTGCCAAAAACGAATCTTAGTGAATTTATTATTAGCTATTATTACAATTATTTAATATTAGCGGAAATTTCAGTGTTACCAATATTATGTTTACCAAGCCGTCGCCCTCAGAATAGGAAATCGTACCCCACGCGGCCAAACATTTACGAATTGTATAATGAAACAGAACTTTATGACCGATTCCGGTTTTGCAAGGACAATTTTCGGTAT
Organism: Nemertoderma westbladi; assembly: GCA_032718475.1. Classification (NCBI taxonomy): domain Eukaryota; kingdom Metazoa; phylum Xenacoelomorpha; order Nemertodermatida; family Nemertodermatidae; genus Nemertoderma; species Nemertoderma westbladi. The sequence continues at coordinate 23,081 of JAUCBJ010003825.1, forward strand.
ATCTGCAATCTGATTCGTCCTGAACTCGACAGAATCCAAGCTGGAAACAAAGGCCTGACTGTTGAAGTTGAAGCTGGCAGTGACCCTTATGCCTTATTTTATGCAAGTGTGAGCTTCCTGAATCTAGCCAGCTACTGTAGCTGGAGACAGTTTGACAATTCACAAATCAACCACTAGTTCAATCACCCTGGCCCGAAAATTAAACCAGTTTGTGAAATTCCCTTCTACACCCAGCGAAATTCAAAAGTTTAAGCACAATTGCTGCTCCTTACGGCGATCAAGCGCCTACCTTAACAGAAACTGGTACAGTAGCATTAACGTTCAGGCAATTTGTGATGTAAAATGTTAATTTTCGAACATGGTCGCTGACTGGCCAGAAAGTGCCCATGGTGCCGTATTTGGTCCACTAGCTCACTTGGAATGGAGTACGATCAGGGAAAATGAAATGAACTAATTTTAGGCGATAGTGGCTATCCGCGGATAGCGGATTAACTCCGCTTCTCAACCCACAGACTAAAGCGGAAATTAAATACAACCGGGCGCAAATCAAAACACGCAATGTTCTGACAAACCAAAACGATATTTGACATTTGTTTCCAAATTACATATCAAACTAGCAAACCATTGTACTGTACTCTAGACTAATGTAAATTACATTATGAATGATGAATTGCACAGTATATTATATTAAACAATTATATTATACTACTGTATATTTAGCACTGTTTTCAGATTCACAAGTAGTCTCCAGAAACAAAATATCCGCTGTGGCATCCACCATGCCATCCGGAGCCGCGGGAGGGAGCATACCAGTAAGAGCCGAAACTTCTGCTTTTGCCTTAATTGTCTTCAAATAGATAAGATAGCGGTTCTCTCGGATCAACTGGCGATTCTCCGCAGTAGTAGGGGTTTGGCCGGCTCGGTGACAGTTGGACCCCACTGACACCCATTGGGTGTCATATGACACCCAATTATCACTCATAGGGTGTCATTGGCGCGAGACTGTCAGGGTGACACCTCACAATTAGGCTAATTAGACCCTAATTGACGGTTATCATCAATTAATTAGTACATTTAATCCCTAATAGGTGTCTTATGACTCCCAATTAGGGTTTAATTGATTATTCTAATTAATCACACCGATTAGCGCCCTGCAGCTCTGACACAATGGGTCATCAGTGTTGTCCAACCATCACCTAGAGGCCCAAATGGGTGTCTTAAGTGACACCTCTGGTCTTATTTTTATTGATACGTAATTATTTGTATTTAAGTTGGTATTTAAGTCAGTAAGTTATTTAATTTGTTCGACTTTAGGCTCTGGTCCAAGTCCATCAGGATCTAGCCGTCCTCTTATAGGTCTGGTATTACACAATGTCATTATTAATGACGTCTACATCGTTTGTATATAATCATTGTTATTGTTGTTATGTTGCTATGCAACGTTACGCAATTCCTTGTACTGTTAGCCTAGCTCGTTCCAGCGTTGCAACACTACTGAGTAATTCAGTTAGCTAGTTTTTGTTAGCTAGTGAAATTTTTTAAAATTTTATTGTCTTGTAATTTTATTTGATATACAACACTTTGCTTGGAAAGCCAAAATATTCTAGAATAAGCAAAAAAATGTACCATAAATAAAATATAAAAAATAAATTTTAAATAGCTAGTATTTTGAAAAATAGTAGCTACCATAAAATATTATGTTGGATGAATGTAGTCTATGTTCTAGAACAAAATATTTAAAAATCAAAGAAACTTTATAGCTAGTGGAAAACAATTGCATGGGGGTGTCGACATGGCGAACTAGTACCGTTCTGAATTCTTAACTTAAGTACCTACTTAGTTAAGAAAACTTAAATTTCGAATGAGCAACGCAATTTTACTTAAGTCTAAGTGCCTACTTAACTAAGTTGCAACTTAAGTAAAAAATAGACACTTAACTTAAGTCAACGTGTGCAACCCGGTCTTAGACTTGCAAATTGCAAATATGGTCAATTGAAAATGGTGTGTTTTCCACTTCTCGACTCATTTATTTATACATATATATTCATATTTATATATACATATATTTATTTTACATTTACTCAATTTAACAATAGTAAAATAAATCGGAAATACTATGATTAAATATTTATTACTCAAACACATTACGTTAAAACCTTTACCTTGTAGATGATACACAACTAGCAAACTATGTTAAAAAAGTCAAGGTTGCATGCAATCAAATGATCAGCTGGCAGTCAGCTGATCGGTAGGTTTCAATTTGCAGCTGAAGGCATTCTGTCACTGACATTACCGGATCGGTTTGGAGGCGATTAATCTGATAACGAAAACTTGGAAATGCGATCTAGTCATTAAATGATATTGCCTTAACTGGACTAAAATGTCATTACAATTTCATTATTAAACTTATTTGAAAACAATTTGAAAGCATTTGAAAGTTATCAGAACATTCAAATTACACGTTTCAATATACTACTACTACTACTACTACTACTACTACTACGAGGATCGGCATGCTGCATTGCAGCTGCAGTTTTAAGAATGCTGTGCCGGCTTATCGACAAAATTGCACCACCACAAAACCCATGACATTTGCTAGATCATCCGCATCTTCAAGGCCAGTGTCCTTTAAGATGCGTCTCAAGAAAGTCATGGGCTGTCCACCATGCTTATTCACTCCATGAGGCTGCCAAAGTACAAGATTATGCACTGGCTGGTCCTCACGGCGAAAGCAATGTCCTGCAAAGCAGAGGCGATTTTGTTCTAGTGTCAGGCTTGGGGGAACCAATGAGACACCTCCAATGTTATATAGTGTCTCGTTGGAGATGTGTGCATTGTACTTGACACAATGAACCCGGCGTAGCATTCTTGTGAATGTGCCATCCAGAGTATTACGGTATATGGCGCTGTACTTACATTATGTAATATATTAGTCCGTTATACTGTACATATATTAGTCCATCATACAGTATAATATATTAGTTCATTATATAGTATCATATATTAGTCCGTGATGCAGTATAATTATTTAGATAAGGCATAACGCGCAATGATATTTAGATAAGGAAAATAAAACGCCCATATATTTTGAACTCATCCATTTTGTAGTATGTAGCCCTACCTATGTAATTTTGTAATTTTGTAAATTAGATAGTTCCAGGGTAGCAAGTTCTTGTTGGACCCTGGATATGGGCTTGCTGTTATTAGCCTTGATGGGGCTAGCTACTGGTTTTAATTATCTCTATAATTGCGCTAAATTAACCTTTGTGCATGATATTATTAGTACCGCCAAATTAAGCATCGGGAAAATTACCTTTTATGGTAACGATTTGCGATTTCAAGGAGCAATAGGTTCACAATCCGGCTCTCTTATTGGCCTAACTGCTTCCAGGTTGGTCTAATGATAGCTCGGATTGGGGAGCCAATGAGAGATCGATTGCATCATCCCTCTCAAATCACCTATAAATTGGCGTTTTGCCGGTATGTCTGTACCTTCAGTTACCTTACCCCTCACTTCAGTTACCCTTCATGTTCAACTATTATTTGATGCTTAGTTTTTTGTGTAAATTACTGCCCTTTTGATTTTCTTGCAATGATTCGCTAATTTGCAATTTCTGTTGATTCTTGTTTGTGTTTCTCAATCAATCCCAACGATTACTGTTAATTACAAATTGGAACTATGATTTCTACCCTTTAGTAAATGGTTCTATGTGATTCCTTTCGACACAATAATCCTACGGGATTTCTTAGACTGTCAGACTTTGAGATTTGCATGTGCCGCTACGGTAGCTATTCATTCTGATGGAGGGCTAGGTTACCGGTAAGCGCGGCGGGCGCATTGGGGGGTTAGCGATGAAGGGGGTGCGGAGGATTCAAAGGCGAGCAACATTGGTGGGAGTACTATTGCGGGTGCAAGTTTGTGGCGTAGAGTGGGTCAGGTGCGCCGGTGCAGAAATTAGGGGCTGATGATCCAGATTTTGTCTCTATTTTGTAGTATTAGTGGGACAGGAATTGGGTTAGTTAGGAAGCCTAGATGTAGCCGGGAGAGACCTGCGTGCTTTACGTTGCGAATTGCTATCTGACTGTTGATTGTGAATTGTGCGTTAAGAACTAAAATTGGTAAGTATAAACTATAGATTGTTACGCTGGTTGGTGTGTTACTAAAGTGTGCCTAATAAATCACGAATGCTTGGATAGGCGCTCTTTTCCCTTTGATTGATTTCTATTTCTTAGTTTACTGTAATTAATTACTGATTAGGTCGAAAATAATACGGTATTTTAGACTGTTGCTAGTGTGACCCGTTGCGTAATAAATTAGAATTACGCACTCTGGAATACTTAGTAATTAGTACGCCGTTACATATCTGTGACTGTAATTAATTAGTAAAATTAAGAATTTGTACGCAGCATAGCGGAGGGTAGTTAAGGTAATAATTTAGAGTACCGTACACTATTCACGCTGGGTGGTTATTTGAATTAGCGGACAATAATTCACATCGTAGTATACAGTATATAGCGCGCATTAGTAAATTGCTGGTCTAAAGCCAGCCGCAGGTAAGTTTGAGTCCCGAAATAAACACTGTACCGATTTTTGATTATTTAAATACTCTCACATTCACACATTCTGTTAGGGAACCCCAGTCTTTGGGATTAGATGCGATTGGATGCGATTAGATTAGATTAGAAAGGATGTAATTATTAACGCGTTTTAGCAGCTAGATTAGGTCGTAAGAATATACTCTGAGTGTAAAGTCTCTCACACTCGTTTTAAGTCAGCTTAGGGAGCCGATTCGGGTTATTGTTTTGGTTATTCCCGCGTGGCTCATATATTCGAACAGTTAGCTCTCTATCGGGTAATCGGCAGAGAAAGGAACAAGAAATTAGCAGGAGCCGTAGAAAATTAGTAAAATATATTAGCGGACAGCAGGTTAGCGCCATCCAACGGTGAGTAGCGGTATGTTAGATAACCGCTTAGTTGTTTTATACCATCTGGAGATACATGGCAAGACGGAGCTTCTGAGCTTGGGGTTCGTGTGGGTCTGCGGGTTCGGTTTGCAATCAGCGAAAAGACTGAAACTTTGGACGCGGACGTGGAATCTCACAGCAAACAAGGTTAGTTGTTCTGTTGGCACCATTGTGTTTGTGGAAGCAGTAAAAAATTATCGGTTGTTTAACTGCGAAGTTGAACTCAATTTATTAGTTAGGATAGTTAGGTTTAGCCGACCATGGATTTTTGAATCGCTCGAGTTAGAGAGAGAGAGAGAGTCGTAACCCGAAGATGTAGCCACGCGCTAGTGGATACATATAATATTTGAAATTAAAATTGCGTTGATTAGAGTTATATATGTAAATTTAGAAATATTTGGGTGGCAAGTTTATTTTGAATATTTTGTATTAGATTCAAAAAATTATTTGTGTCATACCGGACTGGTATTTAAATACTATATAATAGAGCTATAGAATAATATTTTGTTTAAATATTGTACTGGTATTTGCTAAAATTAGACCCTATTAAATTCACAATATTGCATTGCGAATTTATTTGACATTTTGGACCAACTAATTATTTGACAATAATTTAATCGTATTTTCGATTAAATTATATATATATATATATCTCGAATATTTGCGAGATTTTGCTGGAAGGCAAATACTATTTAGACTATGAGTGTCTCAGAGAAGGAGGCACTAGAGGACAGCTATGAGACGGCGGCAGGACCGCCGACTGACGATAGCGTTAATATTATTGTTGACGACAATGCCGACTATGACGACGCAGCGAGCGAAGCTGACGTAAGTGAACAGGAGGACGAGACAGTAACCAGTGAGGAAGAGCAAGCAGAGGTAATAGTATTAGGATCCCCTACCGCTACTGTAAGGAAGGATTGTACAGCAACCCGGCCAGAGGTGAGTGATAGGGAGGGTAGTGTAGCAGAAGCGAGAGCCCGGAGCCCGGTTTCCAGACCTGTGGGTATGGTAAGTGCCGTGGTCCCAGCGGCTGTAAGGAGTACCCGTAGTTCCCGAAATAATCCTTCAAGTCCACCGAGTGTGAGTCAGGTAAGCGAAAGAGAACTTGACATCGCGATAAAGAAGAAACTTCATGCGCATGCCGGACATATAACCCGGACGGCGGACAAGGTAAGGAAGATGTTAGCCGACTCAGTGAACATTGGACGGGAAGGGTTAGTAGAGATTAGAAAAGGATACAACTCAGCGTTATTCAAACAGACGGAGGAGCTTGCAGTCCTGGCAAAGAAGGCAGTAGAGTCTCAGTCGAGCGACATGGCGACGAGGATTTATGATAGGGTTTTAGCAGCCTTGTTGGAGCACCGCGCGTTATCGGAGCGATTTCGATGAGTTAGGACGGAGAACTGGCTGCTATGGGCATCACAAGCGCAGGCGACTCAGGTGAGTGACACAGAGTCAAGAAACTTAGTGGAGCGGGAAGAGACTCAGGATAAAGAAGAGCGCCGTTATCAGAGGGAAGTTACCAGCTGGCTGATGCAGAGTGGAGTGGTGGTACCTGGCCAGGTGCTACCAACGATGGACAACATCCAACAGAGAACGTTAACTCCACCCGACAACGCATCCAGAGACAGTGGCGATTCCCAGGTTAGTCACGCGCGAGGGAAGATTATATGTGCTAGATCCCTTGTTTCTCACAACTCGGCGGAGGAGAGAAGACACCGACTGGACGAAGAACAGGCGGAAGTTTTGCGTGCATCGGAAGCACGGAAGGAAGCCGAGCGGGAACGGGAGCAAACACGTAAGTTGGAAGCGGAGCTACGAGAGTTGGAGGACATAAGTAAGCGCGAACGAGCGGAATGCGAGCAAAAGGAGCGCGAGCTTCAAGCCGAACGCGAGCGCAAGGAACGCGAGCTTCAAGCCGAATGCGACGGCAAGGAACTCGAGCTTCAAGCCGAACGTGAGCGCAAGGAACTCGAGTGGGAACAGAAGGAACGCGAGCTTCAACTCGAACGCGAGCGCAAGGAACGCGAACTCCAGATCGAGAAAAGGAGACGCGCGTTGTATGAAGAAAAGGAGGGTGTGGAAGAAGAGAGTGCAGCGAGACGAGCGAGGGAAGAAGAAGAACGTAAACTGGGGCAGTTGGAAAGTGCGAGATTAAACCTAGAGAGCGAGGAACGGACTAGAAAGGCGAATGAAATCGCCGAGAAGGGGATGCGAATGATCGAAGAATGTGGGGCGAGTGTATGTACTGAGTTGCGAGAACTGTTCGCACTGCAGAAGGCCGAACAGGAAGCGAGAACTCCGACTATACGCGAGTCGACGACGACCAGAATTCCTATACCCGGTCCAGCTATTACGAGTACTCGGATCGCTAAACCATTCTCTACATATCGCACGCCAGTTGGTATTAGTGCTTCACCCATCGCGCAGGATCCACGTCATTATCGCACTGCACCACTACACACTGAACGGAACAACGAAGAGTTTAGAGGAGAAACTCCGACGGGCCGAGTATTTGGCGAACCGAACCCGCGGGTTTGGAATACGCGGACGGAGCGCCGACCCAGTTCGACGGAGAACTTCCGGGTTAAACCGGAAGAGGGATCATATGAGAGACAGCGGATTACTCAGATAGAGCCGTCTACACAACAGAACCCTAGCCAGGAATTTATTACGAGGGATGAGTTAAGTGCTAGTTTAGCGCAAGCTATATCGCCACACATCCAACCTATAACGGACATGCTTAGTAACCTGCAGTTAAAGGAAGCAGCCCAGGTAAGAAGTAATTCTAATCCTAGCAGGCCTGAGTTAGATAAAGTCCAACCTAGTCAACGAGTACGCATATCGGAGGCAACTATACCACATAGACCTCAGGTAAAGACGCCTGTCCCGACTATCCATAATCCCGATTTCGAAAATTCGGCCGAGCAGTTTATACAAGAAGCCTGGGTCAGGGCCTCGGCGCGCAAACCAACGCGAGCGCTAAGGACTGACACCGAATCAAGTGATGAAGAGGAAGACATGAGACGTCAGAAGTCCCGAAACTATAAGGAAAGAAGGACAGACGCGGAGCAGGTAAGTTTTAATCCCCGGGAAAGGACCAGACTTAACAACCCTGCGGAACTAAACCATTTGTTAACCCAGAACGATGCAACCCTTAGAGACATAGGTAAGTTTGCTGCTAGGCAAGGACTGCCGACGCAACAACCCCAGAAGTTTATGGGCAACCATAAGCATTGGAGGACGTTCAAAACCTATGTCGACGAGCAGCTGACCAACAGCACCTTTACTCCCAACGAGAAGTTCAACTATTTGCTTCAAATGCTCCATCGAGAACCTAGAGCCATTGCTGACAACTTCGTTGGCAATGAAAGAGCATTCGAGTTAGCAATGAAGACGCTTAGCAACATCTACGGGAATAAAACCAAGATGGCACAGTCGATAGTAGAAGACTTGGGTAAGGGTGGAAGGATTACAACTCCGTTAGAGCTGTTGAACTTAGCGAACGCTATTTCGAACGCATTAGACATTTTGAGGACGGTGAATCTACCTCATCATGGTGATCACGCTGAAGTTTTGAAAAGCGTAATAAGATGTTTAAACATGCGTTACCGACAGAAATGGCGCAAATTAGAGAATAAGTTGGAGGGTCAAGGTAAGGTGTTGACACTTCAGCATATTCATGACATGATAGCCACAGACGCAGTCGCAGAGATGAAATCAAACTTCTCAGAGGAGAATATGAGAGAGTCTAAACCTGTTACCGGTAAGTCTATGGTAAGTTTTGATGATGACAGGACCACTGTGACATTTAACTCAGTAGACAAATATAATTCGAGTACCCCAGCCTTTAGATCAGACTCGCGAGTATGGTCAGGTGAGCGGTTAGATAGACCTAGGTTAAAGCAACAGGAGTTGCCGGATGGATTTGTAGGTTGCCAATTCTGCTTACTGAAGGAGGTAAGATCTGACGACCATAAGTTAGATAGTTGCAGATGGTTCAAAGAATTAACTTCAGAACAGAGAAGAGTTCAAGTGCGGACGTTGGACACCTGTTGGGCATGTCTTGCGCCAGGTCATGTACGGCAGCAGTGCCCGAACAGCAAGGACGGATGCATGGAATGCGGCAGACTACATCACAAGTTGCTATATGCGGATTTCCACACCCCAACGGACCGTTACTTACAGCGAAATCCTCAAAGGAAGGGGAGCAGAGAACCCGTAACGATAAGAAGAAATACGTACACCGGCATTCAGGACGATGGTTATCAACCAGGTTCGTCGGATGAGGATGGCGAGTCGAGCGCAAGAGAGGTGACCTGCCAAGGTTTCACCGCGGATAGTTCATCGACCAGCGCGCGGATGTATTTATCATCGGCCATGTCGGAAATATTTAGCGTGATTCCGGTGAAATTTACTGGAGATAAGGGATCTAAGCGAATATATGTGATGTTGGACACTGCGTCCACATTATTGTATATCGACGAGGAAGTGCGAGAGCCGTTTCTAGCTTCCAGGACGCAGAGGAAATCCAAATAGAGTTGAAGTCTAAGCACGGGGTAGGAGATCTCAAGGGACACAGAATTTCGGTAGAGCTAGACTCCCTACTTCCGAGAGACCAACATACTCGACAAGAACGGAGAGCTTTGCCATTGGACGGATTCACTACTACTACTACTACTAGGATCGGCATGCTGCATTGCAGCTGCATTTTTAAGAATGCTGTGCCGGCTTGTCAACAAAATTGCACCGCCACAACTCCCTATCACCCATGACATTTGCTAGATCATCCGCATCTTTAAGGCCAGTGTCCTTTAAGATGCGTCTCAAGAAAGTCATGGGCTGTCCACCATGCTTATTCACTCCATGAGGCTGCCAAAGTACAAGATTATGCACTGGCTGGTCCTCACGGCGAAAGCAATGTCCTGCAAAGCGGAGGCGATTTTGTTCTAGTGTCAAGCTTGGGGGAACCAATGAGACACCTCCAATGTTATATAGTATATAGTATGATGTGTGCATTGTACTTGACACAATGTACCCGGCGTAGCATTCTTGTGAATGTGCCATCCAGAGATTTGGTGTCCTCAGCAGTTAGAGCCCAGCATGGACTCCCGTAGAGGAGTACTGGAACTACTGCTGCTCTAAATAATCGGACCTTAAGTTTCCGATTAATTCTAGGTGACTTCCAAATCCTGGAAAGCCTATTCAAGGCTGCCCATGCCTTTCCCTTACGTATTTGAAGGTCCTCACCTGACTTCCGGATCCATGATCCCAGGTAACAGAAGTCGTCCACATGCTCAAGCATACCATCCTTTGAGCTTATGCTCATCCGATCAGAGACTTGCTGAGGACTTTCAAAGTTAACTGTCAGAATTTTGGTCTTTCTGGAGTTAATAAAAAGACCAACACTAGAAGCAGCATGTTCTAATGAGCTGAGGAGCCGCTGGGCTCCCTCTAATGATTCTGAGAGTACTCCTAAGTCATCAGCAAAGTCTAGATCAGTTAGGTACTTGGCAGGATTTCCTCGACTTCTGGAGCCAGTAGGTGGAGTTATCATCACCCCATCATCATTATGACGATCTAAGGACATGCGTAGAACATAGTCAACCACAATAATGAACAAGAATGGTGCAAGCGTGCCTCCTTGGAGTACGCCCCATAACACTTCAAATGGTTCTGTGTCACCGTCAACAGTAGACACAAATGTTGTCGAACCATCGTATACTGATCTGATTGCTGCAATAATTTCATCAGGAATCCCATATAATGAAAGTATGCTGAACATACGTGAGCGAGAGACTGAATCAAAGGCCTTGAAGAAGTCAACAAAGATAACAGCCAGATGCCTGTCTTTCTTTTTTGATAACTCTTCAATTATCCTTCTAAGTGCCAAAATGGGCTCCATGGTCCCACGACCTTTACGGAACCCATTCTGATTTCCACGTAGCAGTCTCTCAATGGGATCCCTGATGCGATTTAATAGAATTCTATTGTATAGTTTTGCAGCAATCGAGATCAATCAGACGGATTCAAGTGTCTAGCTATGAAGGGGTTCGGCAGGTAGTTAGGTAAGGTGCCACCGATGAGTCCCATAGCACAGGAGTATTTTGACAAACTCAGAGTACCCAGACACCAGGTAGGTTATAGGAATGTTTCTATGTTGATTGGTGCAGAACAGCTGATCGCACACCAGATATGGGAAACGAGACCAGCTGAGCCGCATGTAAATGGACCACATGCCCATAGGACTATATTAGGTTGGTATACACGAGTACCCATGTCTTATGAGTTTACAGGTGCCGACAAGCCAATAGATAGATACGATGAATTACAGCCTATAACTCAACCACCGTTAGTAGAACCACCAGACATAGACGAGTTTAGGAGAACCTGTATTGACCATTATAGTGACGTTAGCGAGTCGGACGAGGAGTTGATTCCCGATAATGTTAGGTTATCGGAACCACTCCACAATGACCGGACAGATAGTGAACCCGAGGACTACTGTTATCAGACCCGTGGGTCTGGTTCAGCGGTTCAGTCTACCTATTTGAGTAACGTTTTGACTTATACCGACATAGTGGAGGGTCAGGTGGCTAAATATCGAGACCTAGACATTTTCCAATACAGTGAGGAGGAGCTACAGAAGGAATTGATACACCAGGACCTCGAGACAGGAGCCAGAACCGTCGAATGGCTGGATAGGGACGCAATGGAACCCGGTGGATATGACCTAGCCATGTCCACTGATGAGAAACGGTCGCTAGAGATGATGGAAGACACCATACGTCTGCTACCAACTGGACATTTTGAAGTTGGAATTTTGTGGCGTCGACAACCTGCTAATAGTTGGAGAACAACTACAGCTTAGCCTTGAAAAGATTGAACGGAGTAAGGGCTCGGTTGTTGAAGAATCCGGACATTAGGGAGAAGTATTGCGCTCAGATCAACAACTATTTTGCCAAGGGATTTGCTGGGAAGGTAGAGGACCCTGACTTAGTGACAGACCAGACTTATTACCTCCCACACCACTATGTGACTCACCCTGACAAACCTGACAAAGTCCGAGTAGTCAACGACTGCGCAGCAGTCTACAGAGGTATGTCCCTGAATTCAGAGATGATGGACGGACCCAACCTGAACAATTATTTGATAGGAATACTGTTGCGTTTTAGACAGCGGCGATTCGCATTTACTTGTGACATCGAGGCGATGTTCCACCAGGTAAGAGCCTGTAAGGCAGACCAGGATAGCCTTCGATTTCTCTGGTTTGAGAATGAAGACCTATCCGGCCCAGTGGTTACATACCAAATGTATGTCAGGATATTTGGTGCCCGCGATAGTCTAAACGGCACGCTGTTTGTTCTAAAGAAAACGGCAACAGCCCAGATTGGTAAGTATCCAGTAGAAGTGATCGAGTCTATATTGAGAAACTTCTATATGGACGACGGATTGGTGTCCAAGGACACAGCAGAGCAAGCCATAGAAGTAGCTCACGACCTACAGGAGTGCTTGGCTACAGGGGGATTTCCTCTGACTAAGTTCACCACTAACTCGGAGGCCCTATTAGAGTCGTTCCCGGTGAAAGATCGCGGGAGCGGAGACATTGCATTGGGGGTAGAACCCATCCCCATGGCGCGAGTACTGGGACTCGCTTGGAACCCGAACACGGACAAGTTCCAGGTAAGAGTTAGATTTGAGCCCAGTAGTCCAGACAAAGTTTTGACAAAGAGAATTTGCTTATCGACATTAAGTAGACTATTTGACCCGATGAACTTTATCAGTCCGGTAATATTACAGGCATGAGCGTGCATGAGGAAAATTTGGTTGTCCGACTTAGAGTGGGACGAACCAATATCTCCTATACATGCAAAGCAGTGGAGAGAGTGGGAAGCCGAGTTACATCTATTGAAAAACATAGATGTACCCCGTTCCTACTTTACGAATCAGCTGGTATTTCCAGCTGATCTCGAACTCCACCTATTCAGTGACGCAAGTGACACCGGCTTTGGTATGGTAGCCTACCTTCGCCGAGAGGTAAGTCAGGACAAGTTTGAGACAGCTTTTGTGACTTCTAGATCAAAGACAATGCCGGTCAAATACATGACTGTCCCTTGTGCAGAGTTACAGGCGGCAGTAGTTTCAGTTGAGGTAAGTAAGCAGATAATAGAGGAATTAGACACGATATTGACCTTATTTTATTGGACGGACGCATCCTTAGTGTTAGTATACATTGCGGCCGACAATATTGCACTAAAGACATTTGTGGCCAACAGATGCGCTCAGATCGTCGATTTTTCGACGAAGGAACAATGGAGACATTGTCCGGGAGTGTTAAACCCGGCCGACATAACTTCTAGAGGTGCAATGCCGGCGGAATTCTGTCAGGAAGAGTCGCAGGAGTTTTGGTTGCATGGACCTGATTTTCTAACGAGGACACAGGAACATTGGCCAGAGTGACTAAAGATAGTGACAATCCGATGCCAGAAGATGCAGAAGTCAAAGTGGAGAAAGTCTCTAAGTCAAAGTCTAAAGCCAAACTCAAGTCATTGGAGCGGCCTGAAGAGTCATTGGAGCGGCCTGTAGTCATTGGAGCGGCCCGGAGACCTGTCAGACCAACAGACTTACGTGACTACTAGGTCAGGAAGGGTAAGTTATGACATAAAACCACCCTTACAGACTACCCGAGGGTCACAGTTGGTAAGTGACGGACAGAAAATGACCGACACAATGGAGCCTTTGGTTTCCAAACCTGTGGGTTTGGATTCGAAACTTCCATTAGTTAGCGGACAACTGTTGCTGGCATTAGAGCCATGTAGTATTTATGACAAATTACTAAATTCGTCTGCCTCTTGGCTGACAATTTGTAAAAGAACTGCGTGGTTAAGCCGATACGTTTCGTACCTTTGTTTAAAACATTCGAAACATTTGGGAGAACAAATGAGCACTAATATTGAGCGAATTCAGAAATTGAAACAACCTCTGACAGAGGATGAGATTGATCAAGCGGAATTAAAGCATTTGAAGCATTATCAAATGTGTGCCTTCCCAAATGAATTCCATCTATTATCGGCTCAATGACCAGTTCTCTATAAACCCCTTAGAAAATGGAGTCCATTAATCCATAAGGGTTTGATTTGTCATAGATCGAGAATCCAGACTGTCGACATAAACTCACAGTTCAGGTTCCCAGTGATAATCCCTAGTCACCCAATAGAATTGCAAAGAGCGATTCTATGGGATATACACAAGAGGTTGCATCACGCGGGAAAGTTACACTGTTTGTCGGCAGCGAGACAGCGATTCATTCTATTGCAGCCAAGCAGGGCAGTGGGTACTATGTACGACGCCTGTCTGGTTTGCAAGAGGGTGAACGCCAGAGTATTGGAACAGGAGATGGCTGAACTCCCGGAAGCGAGAGTGCAGGCATATGACCCACCCTTTACGAATACAGGGGTGGATTGTTTTGGTCCGATTGAGGCAAAGAGTGGACGGCTGACCCACAAGCGATGGGGCCTGCTACTGACATGTATGGCTAGTAGAGCCATACATATCGAGTGTGTGGCAGACATGTCGACCAAATCTCTGCTCCTGGCCTTAAAGAGATTTATGGCCAGGAGAGGACTAGTAAAGGTGTTCCACTCTGATAAGGGTACAAACTTTGTCGGAGGGAACAGCGAGTTAAACGCGGCTCACAAAGCAGCACAGAATAAAGAAATTTCTGCAGCACTTTTGCCGCAAAGAGTAGAATGGAGATTTAATACTCCAGAAAGTCCTTGGAGAGGAGGAAGTTGGGAGCGTTTAGTTCGTTCCATAAAGCAGGCCATTGCTAAGACATTGCCTGTAAACAAACAACTTACCGACGACGAACTGGTCACAGCTTTCATCGAAATCGAGCATACCCTGAACTCGAGGCCGATAGCTATGTTGCCAGACGGTGTTGCATTAACGCCGAATCATTTGCTAATGCAGAGTCCAGCATTTCTTGTGCCGGCATCAGAACCCATTAGTGCCGACCTGTATAGTCGTAGGAGCTGGAAAGTGACTCAATTTGTGGCGTACACATTCTGGGAATATTGGCGGGAATACTATCTTCCCACCATATCCACCAGAACAAAGTGGTACAAAACGGTTCGGAGCCTCCAAAGAGGAGACTATGTATTGATAACCGAACCAATTGTCAAGAGAAAGTACTGGGAGACGGGAGTTATCTTGCACATACACCCAGACGCGCAAAATATAGTGCGCACAGTCACTGTGAAAATTAGGTGCAAGTGTCCGCACCCAAAGAAGTGTAAAACTAATGGTTTACACACCTTGGACCGACCGGTCCAAGATATTGTGTTATTAGAAGAGACACGCATCGAGACAGGAGATTATAATTTGTCTCCTGCCTCAAATAAAAATTAGTGTTGGACGCAACTCACTTCGTATGCATTCCTCGTATGCAAATACTAGGAAATGCATAGGAGCGGGTTTGCGGTGATTTGCGTTGAGTTTTGTCTGGTGGGTATCAAAACAAAATTTTATTTTCAAAATTTTTGGAAAATTAAATAATTTAAAAAATTAGAAGTGAACCCAAGATAATTCCAGACGCTGTATATAGACGCGTTTTAGAATTCGTCTATAGATAAACAGTAATTTGAAAAGTCGTGAAGCCTGGAAAATAGCATTTAGAAACCATGGTGACGGCTATATTACGTAGGAGTGTAAATTGAGTTTAGCAACTTCCACAGATTGGTGCCAACAGTACAACTAAGGTGCTAAAGGTTAGTAGCACCAGGGCGTACACGGACCCCACTCAGTAGTTTTGCAGTGAAGTGTGATGTTCGATTATCAAACCTGTGGGTTTGGTATAGTCGAGCATTGAGACTATTGTCCTTTCTAACTACTGTAGTTTAGTACAAGTAATGGGAGCAGTTTGGGCATCAAAAAGTGAGTTGGTCACGGCCAGTTTATCTCCAAAGTTTTGCGCTATGCATGGGAATAGGTTAGAGGATAGCTAGGAATGAGACGGGAGAGTCGAACCTGAACTGCTGGAAGGCGGGGGGGGGGGGGGGGGGGGGGGGGGGGCTCAGGAGGTCTGTCCTTCGGCGACATCTAACTGATTTACCCACAGTGTAATTAGTTACGTAACGGAACCTATTGGAATATATATATGTATATACGCGGACTGTAATGGAGAAGGGAATTAGAGCCCAACCGCGGAGAGGATTTACTGCCAGAGAGGAGGCGGAGCTGCCATTTGCCCGAACGGGATTTAAGGATTCGAATGTTTACTATCATGGAAGGTCGGTAATGGAGCTAAATGGGAAGTATAAACCCGCTTACGATAAAGAATTAAGGAGGGAAAGAATGAGAGCATTGGGGGACCGTATGGAAGTTTTGCGGAAGGAGTATCGCACTCGGTATCCCTACGATTTCGCATTAGACGTATGCGACATTAGTGCAGACCCGGACGAGGAGATTGCGCGGCTGTACCATATGAACATGTATTTACGACAT
>JAUCBJ010003826.1:0-63009 GCA_032718475.1 Nemertoderma westbladi
TGTTTCCTACCAACCAATATAAAACATCATAAGCGTCACACCACATGTAAATGTTACTGAAATGAATGGTTAATGAAGCCGTTGCCGACTGAATAAGCTTAGCTACTAGCAGAGCTCCCATTAGTTCCTTTCTAGGTATAGAAGGTCCATTATCAGATTGTGGACACACCTTTGACTTAGCAATTAAAAAGGATACTGTGGTTGACATATCAGTGTACACTGTCCGAACGTAAAGCACTCCTGCATAAATTGACTTGCTGGCATCTGAAAAACCATGCAATTCAAAATCTTTAATAGTATTTGTTTTGTTAAACACGCATCTCGGAAATGAAATTTTATTGAGGGATAATAAACTGTCAACCCATCTTTGCCATTTTTCAGTTAAAGCCAACGAAAGTGGTTCATTCCAATTTTTTGTTGTTTTACATAATGTTTGGAATTCGGCTTTCATTTGGCTTGTGAATGGTATCAGAGCGCCCAATGGGTCATATAGGCGTGCTGATAACTGTAACACTGCTCTTTTATTTTTGGGTAACAATTTTACATAGTCGTATACTGACGTTACGTCAAACCCAAATGTGTCGTTTTCCACATGCCAGCATTGTCCTAAGATTCGTTTCACCTGGGCTGGTTGAACCAGCGGCAGGTACAGAGAAGACTTTGCGTATGTCTGATCTTCCTCCTGAAATTTTGTTATGTCCAAAACTTGGTTACATTTGTTGAGTGTTTCTTTATCAAATTCTGTCTGTAATTGTAATGAGTTAGAAACCCATCTACGTATGTTAAATCCACCTGATTTCATGATTGAGCAGGCCTCTTTCATGAATTGTACTCCTTCCTCTACGGTATCTACTCCTGTTCCTAAGTCGTCTACATACAACTTCTGTAACTTCTTGATAGTAACCAGTTGAGACTGCGTTACAGTTTTCTTCTTTTCCAATTCTAGATGATGAGATAAAGTTTCTGCAAGTATATTTGGTGAGCATATCAATCCAAACAGAGCTCGTGTGTACCTGTACCCTTGAATAACTAAATTATCTATATTGATATTATCTAGTGATGGTACCCACAGAAATCGAAGGCAATCCCTGTCAGAATCATTAACTTCGCATTGTAAGAATGCCTGTTCAATATCTGCTGTTATAGCTATTCGTTTATCCCTAAAACCTAGTAACACATCTAATAAATGTGGGATGAGATTTGGTCCTTTTAAAAGGCATTCATTTAATGACATATCGTTGCAATGTGCGCGTGCTGAGGCATTGAATACCACCCTAAGCTTAGTGGATTCCCGTTCCTCCCGTACTACACCATGATGGGGAATGTAATGAATTACTGAACCCGTTTGATCACAACTTACTGGTTCAATATACCCCTTTGCTATATGATCCCGGATTACACTGTCGTATTTTTCAAGCAAACCAGTTTTTTGTAAACGGCGGATTAAAGAGTATAATTGTTTATAACACAATGAATAATGGTCAGTCAAATTTGTCGGATTTAATTTCCAAGGCAAACTTACAGAATAATGTCCGTTACTTTTAAACTTTATGTTTAGAACTGGTTTAAACGTGTCGTCACTTTCCATTTGCTCGTTACCCAAACTTTCTACTGCCCAAAAGCTTTTGAGTATGTCTTGAAATTTGTCGTTTTCAGCTTCAGTGTCAAGTTTGTCAATCTGGTCTATCTGACAAGTGGAACTGATTAGCATACACGTGTTGTCTTGCAAATTGTTGTCATAATTTGAGAACTCGTAACTTTGTTGCACTTTCCCAGAAAGTAGCCAACCAACACCCGAGTCAAGGGCGACCAAACCTGTACCTGAAATACGGAATGTCTTTCCTGTTACAATGTCCCAATAGAAGTCTGAACCGATTAATAGATTTACACTAAAGTCGTGTCTTTGGTCCTTGTCTGGGTTAGCCAATGAACAGTCAGAAAGACCGAGTGAGTGAAAACATGAGCCAATACGGTTCTGAAGAGATTCAGCCGAAAACTTACTTTGTAATGGTTTACAAATTTCCCCTACAACTAATGCTTGTACAACCAAAATTGTGCTGTTGCGTAGTATTAATGTAATTTGCGCAATATCTAGAGACTGAATATCTCTCTCTTTACCTTCATGACCTTGGAAACTGTTAATGTTAATGACTTGCTTCCCTACTATAGGTAATTTATATTTCAGTACCGTCTCCCGAACAATGAATGATCTTTCACTACCAGGATCAAGAAATGTGTTTACCTGAAATGAAGTTGTTGTATTGTGAACCGGTTGACAGTTGACTACAGCCGTTTGAAGTATACCACTAACTGTTATGTCCAAGCTGGCGACTTGAACTGTCAATGTTGTTGAACCTGTTGAATCATTTATATCATTAAACTCTGGATCACCCTTAACGGTTATCTGATTTGTGCCAACCAACATACTATGACTACTACTACCTTGACCTTTTGGTTGTTGGACACTTGGACCACGTTGTACTCTTGTACAAATTGATTGATGGTGACCAGTTCTCTTACAGTTATAGCACGGCTTAATTCGTGTACAATCTCTAGCAAGATGTCCTGAACCAAAGCAATTATAACATAATGCTTTCCTGTCTAATATTGCTTTCCTTTGTGAAGTATCGTGTATTGTTTGACAATTTACAGAATAATGATGTTGTTTACAGAATATACATCTTACCATTTGCGGTTTCGGTAGAGACTGTTGAGTTTTATTTTGTTGTGTGTGACGGTATGTATGTTGGGTTGCTATAGGTAGTGAGGCTGCTGTTGGAGTGTGTCTGATTGTTGATTTTTCTTGATAATTGTAATTTTGTGCTGATTGAGTATTATTCGAAGAACTATTGCCACAAAACACACCCATCGCCTCCTCACTAGCTAAGCGCAACCCTATTTGGTCCATGAGCCACATAAGGTTATCTATGTTATTGTTTGATTTTTCTAAAAGACGTGTGCCGAAATCGAATGGTAGTGTACTCATAATGTCAGGAATTACGGTGATTTGGTATTGATCTGGTTTCGTATTCAGTGCTTCTAATGCTCGTATGTGTGCTAAGCAAGTATTATAAACCTGTCTTAAATTTAGTGAGTCTCCTGTGAATGTTTTACTTATGTTTCTAAGTTGTTCTATATGTGCTTGTATAATGCGACTTTGTGACCCGTAACGTGCTTGTAGAAGGTCCATAGCTACAGTATAATTTTCACTGGAAACAGAAAGTCCCGCAACCACTGATTTTGCTTCACCAGTTAATGACTGTAATAAATGTTGTAGTTTAAGGACATCAGGCAAACCAGAGTCATGAATTGCACTTCGAAAAGAATCCCGCCACCCACAAAAATCAAGCACATTACCTGAAAAAACGGGCCTATCCAGCTTTGGGAGCACAGAACGAGCATAAGTACTACTAGTAGCGTAAGTTACTGTAGAATCTTGACTATTGAATGTAGGTCTTGGTATAACCGTACTTGAGTTAATGTTATCTGGATTTGATGTGTTCGAGTCTGTAACAGATAGTGATAACTGTAACCGAGTTATACAATTAGTGAGTCTAACCTTGTAGATAGCAGCTTCTGATGCGTCTTTGTCACATTCTTTTTCCTCCATTAGTCCCCAGATGTCTTCGTCCATACTGTCTAACTTCTCACTGTAACAGTTCAGGATTGTGATCTTTGAGAGCTTCTCCTCTCTAGTGAGCTGATCAATGTCGTCGGCGTCGTGAATAGCGATCGTCACTGCCGATCTTTTCCCACCTCTCGAACGTATCAACCGTTTGAGATCATCAGCCATGATTAGGAATGTTGTCACACAAATGTTTCCAATGTATCAAATTGACACAATTAATTGAAAGTGATACTGTGATACTTTTAGAGTTTGATTGAGTTCATAATTGAATAAGGTACTCCCCCAAGTGGGAGTCCTTTTGAAATAATGTACAATTAAATTAAATTATTTTTATCGGGCGCCATATAATGGATTTTCCCCAACTGGAAGTTCCAAAATAGAAAATTGTTTTTCTTTAATATAACAACGTAAACTCTATATTCAATATTGTGACAGTGAACTTTACAAAATGGTGCATTACACATTATTTCTACTGAGTTCAAACAGATACATGATTTACAACTACAAAGGATACGGAATGTATATTTACTTAGGAACTAATCAAGCAATTTATTATAACCAACTGGATAGGCCCCAAACAAACGTATATTGGATGTCGGATATATTATTGATAGATGAATGTAGTCTCTAACTAAGTTTAACGCACTCTAATTAATTATATAAATTTATACATGACACTACCCCACCCAAATCACTATCGGAGAATCCGATGGGGCACTTTTTGAATCCCGGTTACCATGACAACTATGAGAAATACATCGTCGAAACTAATTGTACAGTAAATTTATGAAATTTTGGAAACGTAACCGTATTGCGTGTTCTCATTGTTGCAAAATTAGGAAACTCTGTAATTATATTGTCCTTAAGCATAATTGTTTTTTTCTAGATTCGGCGTTGAAGTGGAATAGTAGTTGGCCTGTAACCTAGGTAATAAGAAAATAATATCACCTATAATGTTTCTTCAGTTTAAATATGGTTACTATCATTTTAAAAAGAAACCAATTCAGGATCAAGTATCTCACATGTTGCTATGTTCACGTTCAGACCATAATTTGCCAGCCAATCATTGTCAATAATAATAATATCAATAATTTATTGTTGCCATGGCAACCAAAAATATTATTTAATATGTGAAAATTCCATCAGAATCATTTCATATGTTCTTCAGATGCAATGCATATCAATATGTTACATAGTCAACATTCATGATCACAAGCGCAGTCATTATTCTGTTGTTACCATAGCAACGGGCATATTTTAGTATTTATGTAGTTATAGTAACGTATTTGGCATTTTATTGACATTGGAAGTTAATCATATTAAAGATTATGGAAAAAAATTGTGTGGAGTCTGCTACAGTTATCTTATTTAACAAAGTCTCGAATTTTGACCATAGCAACGGGAGTTTTGATCCAAATTCGGGAATGACTTGTTAAAATTACTCAAAATTCGGTTTAATGTACATTTCAGTATTTAGTAGAATGAGATGCTGTAGAAAATTACAAAATTATATTCGAATGACCTTAATGTAATTAGCAACGAAAGTTTTCCTTAGCAACCGGGGTCTTTTTTTTTACCTATCATTCCAACAAACGCTATTAGCAGATTGTGACAAATACAACAGCGCTTGGTCAAACAGAGTTAGAGCTTTCATACACGATATGGGTAATCTTCCTGCCACAGGAGCGGTTTATCACCAGATATGCAGTGTCAATTTTCGTACAGGTAAAAATATACCACAAGTATTTAGTATAAATTCCATATCGGTATCCCATCTAACCAAAAACTATCTAACCGACAAGCAATATCATATATAAGAGTAATATAATTTATTATATAGCTAGGTACTGGTACAGTAAAATACCAGTATTTATTATTTCTGATACCATATAAAATATTTAAAATATTCTGTAAATATATTGCTAAGGAAAACTCGCCATTGATAAGTAAGATTCAACATTGATGTAGAAAACTTGGTATTGAAAACTCGTTGCTACCTTGTGAAACTAACCGTTGCTAAGGTAACTCGCTGTTGCTATACACAATTCAACATTGCCAAGGAAAACTTACTAATGTTTAAACTTCACAGCTCAATAAAAAACATGTTATCACTATAAAACGCGATGTTGGTAAAAGAAAGACCCCGGTTGCTAAGGAAAACTTTCGTTGCTAATTACATTAAGGTCATTCGAATATAATTTTGTAATTTTCTACAGCATCTCATTCTACTAAATACTGAAATGTACATTAAACCAAATTTTGAGTATTTTTAACAAGTCACTCCCGAATTAGGATCAAAACTCCCGTTGCTATGGTCAAAATTCAAGACTTTGTTAAATAAAATAACTGTAGCAGACTCCACACAATTTTTTTCCATAATCTTTAATATGATTAACTTCCAATGTCAATAAAATGCCAAATACGTTACTATAACTACATAAATACTAAAATATGCCCATTGCTATGGTAACAACAGAATAATGACTGCGCTTGTGATCATGAATGTTGACTATTTAACATATTGATATGCATTGCATCTGAAGAACATATGAAATGATTCTGATGGAATTTTCACATATTAAATAATATTTTTCGTTGCCATGGCAACAATAAATTATTGATATTATTATTATTGATATTGACAATGATTGGCTGGCAAATTATGGTCTGAACATAGCAACATATGAGGTACTTGATCCTGAATTGGTTTCTTTTTAAAATGATAGTAACCATATTTAAACTGAAGAAACATTATAGGTGATATTATTTTCTAAATACCTAGGTTACAGGCCAACTACTCTATTCCACTTCAACGCCGAATCTAGAAAAAAACAATTAGGCTTAAGGACAATATTATTACAGAGTTTCCTAATTTTGCAACAATGAGAACACGCAACGGATACGTTTCCAAATTTTCATAAATTTACTGTACAATTAATTTCGACGATGTAATCCTCGTAGTTGTCATGGTAACCGGGATTCAAAAAGTGCCCCATCGGATTCTCCGATAGTGATTTGGGTGGGGTAGGTCAAGGTTAGAATTCCGTAAGATTATAGGAAATGGGTGATTTATGTATGACTTTCTGTTGCCATGGTGAAATGGTCTATTTAACCAAGTTCCAACAACCCGATTTGGGCCGATTTTGGATATGTTGATAAGCATAAAATTTGGGCCTAGAAAATATTAAATTTAATTATGTTGCAATTTGTCCGAGGTTGAGCCCTTTTTCGCCTATTTTGACTGGACTATTTAGTACTAATTGTGGTATTCTGGAATATAGTGTCGTTATTCAGGTACCCCCCCCCCCCCCCCCCAAAAAAAAAAAATTTTTTCTACAAATCGTAATGAGATTGCATGAAATTTGAAACAGAGTTAGTTTCATCTTCTTCCTCCTTAGTGGGTGATTCAGAATTGTTATATTTGTTTTCAATCTTAGCTACTACTAGCGTTTAGGAAAAAGTGTTGGTTGGGAAATAGCTGAGATAAGGGCATTTATTAGCCCCTAATAAATAGCATTGTTATCTGTCGGTTTTCATTTATATGGACTGTATATTCTCTGTGCTGTTTTTCACCAATATCTGTGCAGTCGAATGTCAATCATGGCCTTAATTGGCTACATTGCCTATTATGATATTAATATACTGATTAAATTATCTTGCCATTTATTCTATTTAATAGATACACAATGTGCTAGAACATTTGGCTTATGTAATGTAGGAATATCCATATAATAGTATGATAAGGACGGCCACAAAGGGTGAAGATCTGAGATTCACACTTCAAGAACGCAGAAGTAGTAGATATCCGGCAACTACAGTCACAGACACCGAATTCGCGGATGACATCACCCTGCTCTCTAATTCGCTAGCAGATGCACAGCTTCTACTAAATAAAGTGAAGAGAGCTGCTAAGGAGGTTGGATTGCATATAAATGCTACCAAGACCGAATTCATGACCTTTAATGTTGATGGAAACTTGACAACCATTGATAATAATCAATTAAGGAAGGTCGACGACTTCTAGTACCTAGGATCATGGATAGAGAGTAGCAAAAAGGTCATAGAAGTTAGGAAAGCAAAGGCTTGGGTAGCTCTATCAAAAATGGATACCATCTGGAAATCAGATCTCTCCAGGCACCTGAAGACTAAGTTAGTTCTCAATTTCGCGCTCTTTCGAGCCACAGTGGAAAGTGTATTTTTATACGGGGGTGAGACCTGGACACTGACTAAATCTCTTGAACAACGAATCGATGGTTGCTACACAAGACTACTAAGGGCAGCCCTAAACATCAGCTGGAAACAACACATGACAAACGCCGAGCTCTGTGGTACTATACCACCTGTATCAACCACCCTCCGTGAACGCAGATTAAGATTCAGTGGGCACTGCTGGCGAAGTAAAGACGAGGTCATACCAGATCTACTTTTCTGGCAACCAACACAAGGAAAGCGTACCAGTGGACGACCGGCTATAACATATACGCCACTAATTGAATGCCACCCCAAATTAGATGATTTAACACCAAAATAAATTATTCTGCACCAAATATATATTTTTGTAGCACCAATTCACATCCCCCAATTTTGAATATCCTTCTCACCAAAAATAATTATTCATCCCCCAAAAACAATTATTCATCCCCCAAAAACAATTATTCATCCACAAAAAAAAACAATTATTCATCCCCCAAAAACAATTATTTATCCCCCAAAAACAATTATTCATCCCCCAAAAATAATTACTTGTCAACCAAAAAAAATTATTCTAGCACCAAATATTTTATGGAAAATTTATTTTTGAAAAATGTTCATTTATTATATTCATTTCCACTTAATCAAACAAAATGTTTAATCATTAGGGGGTCTACATTTATACCAAACTGAGTCTGTAACTGAGTCTGTTTAGGCCTAAACTGTATATTTTGGAGTGACTGAGTTATAAATGCCTTTTTCGCCGTTGTTGGCCTTCCAGGAAGTGCTAGGCCTATTGCTGCAGTAGTATTTATTTTGGGGGATTATGTATTTATTTTGGACGAAAATGTATTTGTTTTGGGCGAAAATGTATTTGTTTTGGGCGAAAATGTATTTGTTTTGGGGGAAAATATATTTATTTTGGGCGAAAATGTATTTGTTTTGGGCGAAAATGTATTTGTTTTGGGGGAAAATGTATTTATTTTGGGCAATAATGTATTTGTTTTGGAAACATTTGTAATTATTTTGGGGGGAAATGTATTTATTTTGGAGGTTTTGTCATTTATTTTGTTTGAATAATTGATTTTGGGGAGCATTTATTTATTTTGGTATTGAATAATTGGTTTTGGTGTTGAATAATTGTTTTTGGTGTTGAAAAATTTATGTTGATGTTTGAATAATTTTATCTGGGGTGACTTTATTTTATTTGGTGTTAAATAATATTTGTTTGGGTCACATTATTTAATTTGGTGTAATAATATTTTTTTTGGTGAAATTTTTATCAATTTTGGGTTGACTTTAATTGGTAGCCTAACATATATAGACCAGCTTGGAAGGGATGTTGAACTTGAGAGAAACGAAATTGCGACAACTATGGAGAATCGGGAAGCCTGGAAGGATCTCATTTCCACTATCCGAGTTCGCTCGACCTAGTAGTAGTAGTAGTATTGTCATCTAGGTATTGCATTGTTGCCAAGCAACTTATGAGATAAATATTTTATTAAATATAAGAAATTGCTTGCAGCGGAAGCAAATACATGCAAAATTCGAATGCCCCTATCTCAGCTATTTCCCAACCAAATTTAAATATTTTTATGAAACTAACTCAGTTTCAAATTTCATGCAATCTCATTAAGATTTGTAGAAAGGTTTGGGGGGGGGGGGGGGCAGGCACCCCTCCCCCCCCCCGCCACCGTGGATACTCATACATAAACCAAATGTTCTAGAATGAGAACCCGAATGAAGACACTATATTCCAGGTTCCAGGTCCTGGCTCGATATTGGGGAACAGTTACAGTTTTGTATTATTTTGGCTCAAGTACAAATAATTTATATTGTATTGGCTTTCGAGTGGAAGTGAACTGCTTTCTATTAAATTTATGGCAGTGATTTTTATGTCCGTTCATTTGACTTTTTTGTCCGCAATTTTTTAGGAATTTTGCATAATACTTTTGTTGTCCACGGAATGACTTTTTATGTACGCATTTCTTCAAACTGTGAGACTAATGATTTCTGGACTCTTAGACAGTTGATTTCACCGTGCCTGTGCTAAAACATTCAAAATTGGTTGATTTCTGGACTGTCGGATAGTTCAATTTATAATGCTTGTGGCAAAAGATTCAAAATGTGATGATTTCTAGCCTATGAGATAGATTTCCCAATACCTCTGGTAAAAGTCTCTAAATTTAATACTTTCTGGATGTTGTCGATAGTCGATTTCCACTTGACTGAAGCAAAACACAATTAAGGTAAACGAGCAGGTTACATAGGCGATCTTTTCTAACCAAAACAATAAACGATATCATTACCAATTGAGGGAAATGAGCAGGTTACAGAGGCGGGCATTTCTAATCAAAACAATAAACAACCGATTGAGTGAAAGGAGCAGGTTCCAGAGGCGGGTTTTTCTAACCAAAACAATAAACGTTCACTTTAAAAATTAAGATTAATTAAAATAATTATAAATCAGAAGATATCAAACCAATATTACAAAGATAAATTTATTCGCTAAAGCACAATATTAACTAATTAATTAATATTAATATTTTTGAAAGCGACTATTTAAATTATTTGTTTTCTACATTATTCATACACTTTTAGAACATTGTCTACAAATTTGCACAAGTTCGATAATTCAGGTGTACTATACAAAGAGTCCACAAGCTCGATAATTCAGGTGTACTATACAAAGAGTCCACAAGTTCGATAATTCAGGTGTACTATACAAAGAGTCCAAAAGTTCGATAATTCAGGTGTACTATACAAAGAGTCCACAAGTTCGATAATTCAGGTGTACTATACAAAGAGTCCACAAGTTCGATAATTCAGGTGTACTATACAAAGAGTCCACAAGTTCGATAATTTAGATATACTATACAAAGAGTCCACAAGTTCGATAATTTAGATATACTATACAAAGAGTCCACAAGTTCGATAATTCAGGTGTACTATACAAAGAGTCCACAAGTTCGATAATTTAGATATACTATACAAAGAGTCCACAAGTTCGATAATTCAGATGTACTATACAAAGAGTCAACAAGTTCGATAATTCAGGTGTACTATACAAAGAGTCCACAAGTTCGATAATTCAGGTGTACTATACAAAGTGTCCACAAGTTCGATAATTCAGGTGTACTATACAAAGAGTCCACCAGTTCGATAATTCAGGTGTACTATACAAAGAGTCCACAAGTTCGATAATTCAGATGTACTATACAAAGAGTCCACAAGTTCGATAATTCAGATGTACTATACAAAGAGTCCACAAGTTCGATAATTCAGATGTACTATACAAAGAGTCCACAAGTTCGATAATTCAGATGTACTATACCAAGAGTCCACAAGTTCGATAATTTAGATATACTATACAAAGAGTCCACAAGTTCGATAATTCAGGTGTACTATACAAAGAGTCCACAAGTTCGATAATTCAGGTTTACTATACAAAGAGTCCACAAGTTCGATAATTCAGATGTACTATACAAAGAGTCCACAAGTTCGATAATTCAGATGTACTATACAAAGAGTCCACAAGTTCGATAATTCAGATGTACTATACAAAGAGTCCACAAGTTCGATAATTTAGATATACTATACAAAGAGTCCACAAGTTCGATAATTCAGGTGTACTATACAAAGAGTCCACAAGTTCGATAATTCAGGTGTACTATACAAAGAGTCCACAAGTTCGATAATTCAGGTGTACTATACAAAGAGTCCACAAGTTCGATAATTCAGATGTACTATACAAAGAGTCCACAAGTTCGATAATTCAGGTGTACTATACAAAGAGTCCACAAGTTCGATAATTCAGGTGTACTATACAAAGAGTCAACAAGTTTGATAATTCAGATGTACTATACAAAGAGTCCACAAGTTCGATAATTCAGGTGTACTATACAAAGAGTCCACAAGTTTGATAATTCAGGTGTACTATACAAAGAGTCAACAAGTTTGATAATTCAGATATACTATACAAAGAGTCCACAAGTTCGATAATTCAGGTGTACTATACAAAGAGTCCACAAGTTCGATAATTCAGGTGTACTATACAAAGAGTCCACAAGTTCGATAATTCAGATGTACTATACAAAGAGTCCACAAGTTCGATAATTTAGATATACTATACAAAGAGTCCACAAGTTCGATAATTCAGGTGTACTATACAAAGAGTCCACAAGTTCGATAATTCAGGTGTACTATACAAAGAGTCCACAAGTTCGATAATTCAGATGTACTATACAAAGAGTCCACAAGTTCGATAATTCAGGTGTACTATACAAAGAGTCCACAAGTTCGATAATTCAGGTGTACTATACAAAGAGTCCACAAGTTCGATAATTCAGATGTACTATACAAAGAGTCCACAAGTTCGATAATTCAGGTGTACTATACAAAGAGTCCACAAGTTCGATAATTCAGGTGTACTATACAAAGAGTCAACAAGTTTGATAATTCAGATGTACTATACAAAGAGTCCACAAGTTCGATAATTCAGGTGTACTATACAAAGAGTCCACAAGTTCGATAATTCAGGTGTACTATACAAAGAGTCAACAAGTTTGATAATTCAGATATACTATACAAAGAGTCCACAAGTTCGATAATTCAGGTGTACTATACAAAGAGTCCACAAGTTCGATAATTCAGGTGTACTATACAAAGAGTCCACAAGTTCGATAATTCAGATGTACTATACAAAGAGTCCACAAGTTCGATAATTCAGGTGTACTATACAAAGAGTCCACAAGTTCGATAATTCAGGTGTACTATACAAAGAGTCCACAAGTTTGATAATTCAGATGTACTATACAAAGAGTCCACAAGTTCGATAATTCAGGTGTACTATACAAAGAGTCCACAAGTTCGATAATTCAGGTGTACTATACAAAGAGTCCACAAGTTTGATAATTCAGATGTACTATACAAAGAGTCCACAAGTTCGATAATTCAGGTGTACTATACAAAGAGTCCACAAGTTCGATAATTCAGGTGTACTATACAAAGAGTCCACAAGTTCGATAATTCAGGTGTACTATACAAAGAGTCCACAAGTTCGATAATTCAGATGTACTATGCAAAGAGTCCACAAGTTCGATAATTCAGATGTACTATACAAAGAGTCCACAAGTTCGATAATTCAGGTGTACTATACAAAGAGTCCACAAGTTCGATAATTCAGGTGTACTATACAAAGAGCCCACAAGTTCAATAACTCAGGTGTACTATACAAAGAGTCCACAAGTTCAATAACTCAGGTGTACTATACAAAGAGTCCACAAGTTCGATAATTCGGATGTACTATACAAAGAGTCCACCAGTTCGATAATTCAGATGTACTATACAAAGAGTCCACCAGTTCGATAATTCAGGTGTACTATACAAAGAGTCCACAAGTTTGATAATTCAGGTGTACTATACAAAGAGTCCACAAGTTCGATAATTCAGGTGTACTATACAAAGAGTCCACAAGTTCGATAATTCAGATGTACTATACAAAGAGTCCACAAGTTCGATAATTCAGGTGTACTATACAAAGAGTCCACAAGTTTGATAATTCAGATGTACTATACAAAGAGTCCACAAGTTCGATAATTCAGGTGTACTATACAAAGAGTCCACAAGTTCGATAATTCAGGTGTACTATACAAAGAGTCCACAAGTTCGATAATTCAGGTGTACTATACAAAGAGTCCACAAGTTCGATAATTCAGATGTACTATACAAAGAGTCCACAAGTTCGATAATTCAGGTATACTATACAAAGAGTCCACAAATTCGATAATTCAGATGTACTATACAAAGAGTCCACAAGTTCGATAATTCAGGTGTACTATACAAAGAGTCCATAAGTTCGATAATTCAGGTGTACTATACAAAGAGTCAACAAGTTTGATAATTCAGATGTACTATACAAAGAGTCCACAAGTTCGATAATTCAGGTGTACTATACAAAGAGTCCACAAGTTCGATAATTCAGGTGTACTATACAAAGAGTCAACAAGTTTGATAATTCAGATATACTATACAAAGAATCCACAAGTTCGATAATTCAGATATACTATACAAAGAATCCACAAGTTCGATAATTCAGGTGTACTATACAAAGAGTCCACAAGTTCAATAATTCAGGTGTACTATACAAAGAGTCCACAAGTTCGATAATTCAGATGTACTATACAAAGAGTCCACAAGTTCGATAATTCAGGTGTACTATACAAAGAGTCCACAAGTTCGATAATTCAGGTGTACTATACAAAGAGTCCACAAGTTCGATAATTCAGGTTTACTATACAAAGAGTCCACAAGTTCGATAATTCAGGTGTACTATACAAAGAGTCCACAAGTTCGATAATTCAGATGTACTATACAAAGAGTCCACAAGTTCGATAATTTAGATATACTATACAAAGAGTCCACAAGTTCGATAATTCAGGTGTACTATACAAAGAGTCCACAAGTTCGATAATTCAGGTGTACTATACAAAGAGTCCACAAGTTCGATAATTCAGATGTACTATACAAAGAGTCCACAAGTTCGATAATTCAGGTGTACTATACAAAGAGTCCACAAGTTCGATAATTCAGGTGTACTATACAAAGAGTCCACAAGTTCGATAATTCAGATGTACTATACAAAGAGTCCACAAGTTCGATAATTCAGGTGTACTATACAAAGAGTCCACAAGTTCGATAATTCAGGTGTACTATACAAAGAGTCAACAAGTTTGATAATTCAGATGTACTATACAAAGAGTCCACAAGTTCGATAATTCAGGTGTACTATACAAAGAGTCCACAAGTTCGATAATTCAGGTGTACTATACAAAGAGTCAACAAGTTTGATAATTCAGATATACTATACAAAGAGTCCACAAGTTCGATAATTCAGGTGTACTATACAAAGAGTCCACAAGTTCGATAATTCAGGTGTACTATACAAAGAGTCCACAAGTTCGATAATTCAGATGTACTATACAAAGAGTCCACAAGTTCGATAATTCAGGTGTACTATACAAAGAGTCCACAAGTTCGATAATTCAGGTGTACTATACAAAGAGTCCACAAGTTTGATAATTCAGATGTACTATACAAAGAGTCCACAAGTTCGATAATTCAGGTGTACTATACAAAGAGTCCACAAGTTCGATAATTCAGGTGTACTATACAAAGAGTCCACAAGTTTGATAATTCAGATGTACTATACAAAGAGTCCACAAGTTCGATAATTCAGGTGTACTATACAAAGAGTCCACAAGTTCGATAATTCAGGTGTACTATACAAAGAGTCCACAAGTTCGATAATTCAGGTGTACTATACAAAGAGTCCACAAGTTCGATAATTCAGATGTACTATGCAAAGAGTCCACAAGTTCGATAATTCAGATGTACTATACAAAGAGTCCACAAGTTCGATAATTCAGGTGTACTATACAAAGAGTCCACAAGTTCGATAATTCAGGTGTACTATACAAAGAGCCCACAAGTTCAATAACTCAGGTGTACTATACAAAGAGTCCACAAGTTCAATAACTCAGGTGTACTATACAAAGAGTCCACAAGTTCGATAATTCGGATGTACTATACAAAGAGTCCACCAGTTCGATAATTCAGATGTACTATACAAAGAGTCCACCAGTTCGATAATTCAGGTGTACTATACAAAGAGTCCACAAGTTTGATAATTCAGGTGTACTATACAAAGAGTCCACAAGTTCGATAATTCAGGTGTACTATACAAAGAGTCCACAAGTTCGATAATTCAGATGTACTATACAAAGAGTCCACAAGTTCGATAATTCAGGTGTACTATACAAAGAGTCCACAAGTTTGATAATTCAGATGTACTATACAAAGAGTCCACAAGTTCGATAATTCAGGTGTACTATACAAAGAGTCCACAAGTTCGATAATTCAGGTGTACTATACAAAGAGTCCACAAGTTCGATAATTCAGGTGTACTATACAAAGAGTCCACAAGTTCGATAATTCAGATGTACTATACAAAGAGTCCACAAGTTCGATAATTCAGGTATACTATACAAAGAGTCCACAAGTTCGATAATTCAGATGTACTATACAAAGAGTCCACAAGTTCGATAATTCAGGTGTACTATACAAAGAGTCCATAAGTTCGA
Source organism: Nemertoderma westbladi (assembly GCA_032718475.1). Lineage (NCBI taxonomy): Eukaryota > Metazoa > Xenacoelomorpha > Nemertodermatida > Nemertodermatidae > Nemertoderma > Nemertoderma westbladi. The sequence goes on from JAUCBJ010003826.1 coordinate 15,961, forward strand.
TAATTCAGGTGTACTATACAAAGAGTCAACAAGTTTGATAATTCAGATGTACTATACAAAGAGTCCACAAGTTCGATAATTCAGGTGTACTATACAAAGAGTCCACAAGTTCGATAATTCAGGTGTACTATACAAAGAGTCAACAAGTTTGATAATTCAGATATACTATACAAAGAATCCACAAGTTCGATAATTCAGATATACTATACAAAGAATCCACAAGTTCGATAATTCAGGTGTACTATACAAAGAGTCCACAAGTTCAATAATTCAGGTGTACTATACAAAGAGTCCACAAGTTCGATAATTCAGATGTACTATACAAAGAGTCCACAAGTTCGATAATTCAGGTGTACTATACAAAGAGTCCACAAGTTCGATAATTCAGGTGTACTATACAAAGAGTCCACAAGTTCGATAATTCAGGTGTACTATACAAAGAGTCCACAAGTTCGATAATTCAGGTGTACTATACAAAGAGTCCACAAGTTTGATAATTCAGATGTACTATACAAAGAGTCCACAAGTTTGATAATTCAGATGTACTATACAAAGAGTCCACAAGTTCGATAATTCAGGTGTACTATACAAAGAGTCCACAAGTTCGATAATTCAGGTGTACTATACAAAGAGTCCACAAGTTCGATAATTCAGGTGTACTATACATAGAGTCCACAATTTCGATAATTCAGATGTACTATACAAAGAGTCCATAAGTTCGATAATTCAGGTGTACTATACAAAGAGTCAACAAGTTTGATAATTCAGATGTACTATACAAAGAGTCCACAAGTTCGATAATTCAGGTGTACTATACAAAGAGTCCACAAGTTCGATAATTCAGGTGTACTATACAAAGAGTCAACAAGTTTGATAATTCAGATATACTATACAAAGAATCCACAAGTTCGATAATTCAGATATACTATACAAAGAATCCACAAGTTCGATAATTCAGGTGTACTATACAAAGAGTCCACAAGTTCAATAATTCAGGTGTACTATACAAAGAGTCCACAAGTTCGATAATTCAGATGTACTATACAAAGAGTCCACAAGTTCGATAATTCAGGTGTACTATACAAAGAGTCCACAAGTTCAATAATTCAGGTGTACTATACAAAGAGTCCACAAGTTCGATAATTCAGATGTACTATACAAAGAGTCCACAAGTTCGATAATTCAGGTGTACTATACAAAGAGTCCACAAGTTCGATAATTCAGGTGTACTATACAAAGAGTCCACAAGTTCGATAATTCAGGTGTACTATACAAAGAGTCCACAAGTTCGATAATTCAGGTGTACTATACAAAGAGTCCACAAGTTTGATAATTCAGATGTACTATACAAAGAGTCCACAAGTTTGATAATTCAGATGTACTATACAAAGAGTCCACAAGTTCGATAATTCAGGTGTACTATACAAAGAGTCCACAAGTTCGATAATTCAGGTGTACTATACAAAGAGTCCACAAGTTCGATAATTCAGGTGTACTATACATAGAGTCCACAATTTCGATAATTCAGATGTACTATACAAAGAGTCCATAAGTTCGATAATTCAGGTGTACTATACAAAGAGTCAACAAGTTTGATAATTCAGATGTACTATACAAAGAGTCCACAAGTTCGATAATTCAGGTGTACTATACAAAGAGTCCACAAGTTCGATAATTCAGGTGTACTATACAAAGAGTCAACAAGTTTGATAATTCAGATATACTATACAAAGAATCCACAAGTTCGATAATTCAGATATACTATACAAAGAATCCACAAGTTCGATAATTCAGGTGTACTATACAAAGAGTCCACAAGTTCAATAATTCAGGTGTACTATACAAAGAGTCCACAAGTTCGATAATTCAGATGTACTATACAAAGAGTCCACAAGTTCGATAATTCAGGTGTACTATACAAAGAGTCCACAAGTTCGATAATTCAGGTGTACTATACAAAGAGTCCACAAGTTCGATAATTCAGGTGTACTATACAAAGAGTCCACAAGTTCGATAATTCAGGTGTACTATACAAAGAGTCCACAAGTTTGATAATTCAGATGTACTATACAAAGAGTCCACAAGTTTGATAATTCAGATGTACTATACAAAGAGTCCACAAGTTCGATAATTCAGGTGTACTATACAAAGAGTCCACAAGTTCGATAATTCAGGTGTACTATACAAAGAGTCCACAAGTTCGATAATTCAGGTGTACTATACATAGAGTCCACAAGTTCGATAATTCAGATGTACTATACAAAGAGTCCACAAGTTTGATAATTCAGATGTACTATACAAAGAGTCCACAAGTTCGATAATTCAGGTGTACTATACAAAGAGTCCACAAGTTCGATAATTCAGGTGTACTATACAAAGAGTCCACAAGTTCGATAACTCAGGTGTACTATACAAAGAGTCCACAAGTTCGATAATTTGGATGTACTATACAAAGAGTCCACCAGTTCGATAATTCAGATGTACTATACAAAGAGTCCACCAGTTCGATAATTCAGGTGTACTATACAAAGAATCCACAAGTTTGATAATTCAGGTGTACTATACAAAGAGTCCACAAGTTCGATAATTCAGGTGTACTATACAAAGAGTCCACAAGTTCGATAATTCAGATGTACTATACAAAGAGTCCACAAGTTCGATAATTCAGGTGTACTATACAAAGAGTCCACAAGTTCGATAATTCAGGTGTACTATACAAAGAGTCCACAAGTTTGATAATTCAGATGTACTATACAAAGAGTCCACAAGTTCGATAATTCAGGTGTACTATACAAAGAGTCCACAAGTTCGATAATTCAGGTGTACTATACAAAGAGTCCACAAGTTCGATAATTCAGGTATACTATACAAAGAGTTCACAAGTTCGATAATTCAGGTGTACTATACAAAGAGTCCACAAGTTCGATAATTCAGATGTACTATACAAAGAGTCCACAAGTTCGATAATTCAGGTGTACTATACAAAGAGTCCACAAGTTCGATAATTCAGATGTACTATACAAAGAGTCCATAAGTTCGATAATTCAGGTGTACTATACAAAGAGTCCACAAGTTCGATAATTCAGATGTACTATACAAAGAGTCCACAAGTTCGATAATTCAGGTGTACTATACAAAGAGTCCACAAGTTCGATAATTCAGGTGTACTATACAAAGAGTCCACAAGTTCGATAATTCAGGTGTACTATACAAAGAGTCCACAAGTTCGATAATTCAGATGTACTATACAAAGAGTCCACAAGTTCGATAATTCAGATATACTATACAAAGAGTCCACAAGTTCGATAATTCAAATGTACTATACAAAGAGTCCACAAGTTCGATAATTCAGGTGTACTATACAAAGAGTCCACCAGTTCGATAATTCAGGTGTACTATACAAAGAGTCCACAAGTTCGATAATTCAGGTGTACTATACGAAGAGTCCACAAGTTCGATAATTCAGGTGTACTATACAAAGAGTCCACAAGTTCGATAATTCAGGTGTACTATACAAAGAGTCCACCAGTTCGATAATTCAGGTGTACTATACAAAGAGTCCACAAGTTCGATAATTCAGGTGTACTATACAAAGAGTCCACACGTTCGATAATTCAGGTATACTATACAAAGAGTCCACAAGTTCGATAATTCAGGTGTACTATACAAAGAGTCCACCAGTTCGATAATTCAGGTGTACTATACAAAGAGTCCACAAGTTCGATAATTCAGGTGTACTATACAAAGAGTCCACAGGTTTGATAATTCAGGTGTACTATACAAAGAGTCCACAAGTTCGATAATTCAGATGTACTATACAAAGAGTCCACAAGTTCGATAATTCAGGTGTACTATACAAAGAGTCCACAAGTTCGATAATTCAGGTGTACTATACAGAGAGTCCACAAGTTTGATAATTTAGGTGTACTATACAAAGAGTCCACCAGTTCGATAATTCAGGTGTACTATACAAAGAGTCCACAAGTTCGATAATTCAGGTGTACTATACAAAGAGTCCACAAGTTCGATAATTCAGGTGTACTATACAAAGAGTCCACAAGTTTGATAATTCAGGTGTACTATACAAAGAGTCCACAAGTTCGATAATTCAGGTGTACTATACAAAGAGTCCACAAGTTCGATAATTCAGGTGTACTATACAAAGAGTCCACAAGTTCGATAATTCAGGTGTACTATACAAAGAGTCCACAAGTTTGATAATTCAGGTGTACTATACAAAGAGTCCACAAGTTCGATAATTCAGATATACTATACAAAGAGTCCACAAGTTCGATAATTCAGATGTACTATACAAAGAGTCCACAAGTTCGATAATTCAGGTGTACTATACAAAGAGTCCACCAGTTTGATAATTCAGGTGTACTATACAAAGAGTCCACAAGTTCGATAATTCAGGTGTACTATACAAAGAGTCCACAAGTTCGATAATTCAGGTGTACTATACAAAGAGTCCACAAGTTTGATAATTCAGATGTACTATACAAAGAGTCCACAAGTTCGATAATTCAGGTGTGCTATACAAAGAGTCCACAAGTTCGATAATTCAGGTGTACTATACAAAGAGTCCACAAGTTCGATAATTCAGATGTACTATACAAAGAGTCCACAAGTTCGATAATTCAGGTGTACTATACAAAGAGTCCACAAGTTTGATAATTCAGATGTACTATACAAAGAGTCCACAAGTTCGATAATTCAGGTGTACTATACAAAGAGTCCACAAGTTCGATAATTCAGGTGTACTATACAAAGAGTCCACAAGTTCGATAATTCAGGTGTACTATACAAAGAGTCCACAGGTTCGATAATTCAGATGTACTATACAAAGAGTCCACAAGTTCGATAATTCAGATGTACTATACAAAGAGTCCACAAGTTCGATAATTCAGGTGTACTATACAAAGAGTCCACAAGTTCGATAATTCAGGTGTACTATACAAAGAGTCCACAAGTTCGATAACTCAGGTGTACAATACAAAGAGTCCACAAGTTCGATAATTCAGATGTACTATACAAAGAGTCCACCAGTTCGATAATTCAGATGTACTATACAAAGAGTCCACCAGTTCGATAATTCAGGTGTACTATACAAAGAGTCCAAAGTTTGATAATTCAGGTGTACTATACAAAGAGTCCACAAGTTCGATAATTCAGGTGTACTATACAAAGAGTCCACAAGTTCGATAATTCAGATGTACTATACAAAGAGTTCACAAGTTCGATAATTCAGATGTACTTTACAAAGAGTCCACAAGTTCGATAATTCAGGTGTACTATACAAAGAGTCCACAAGTTCGATAATTCAGATGTACTATACAAAGAGTCCACAAGTTCGATAATTCAGGTGTACTATACAAAGAGTCCACAAGTTCGATAATTCAGATGTACTATACAAAGAGTCCACAAGTTCGATAATTCAGATGTACTATACAAAGAGTCCACAAGTTCGATAATTCAGGTGTACTATACAAAGAGTCCACAAGTTCGATAATTCAGGTGTACTATACAAAGAGTCAACAAGTTCGATAATTCAGGTGTACTATACAAAGAGTCCACAAGTTCGATAATTCAGATGTACTATACAAAGAGTCCACCAGTTTGATAATTCAGGTGTACTATACAAAGAGTCCACAAGTTCGATAATTCAGGTGTACTATACAAAGAGTCCACAAGTTCGATAATTCAGGTGTACTATACAAAGAGTCCACAAGTTCGATAATTCAGGTGTACTATACAAAGAGTCCACAAGTTCGATAATTCAGGTGTACTATACAAAGAGTCCACAAGTTCGATAATTCAGGTGTACTATACAAAGAGTCCACAAGTTCGATAATTCAGATGTACTATACAAAGAGTCCACAAGTTCGATAATTCAGGTGTACTATACAAAGAGTCCACAGGTTTGATAATTCAGGTGTACTATACAAAGAGTCCACAAGTTCGATAATTCAGATGTACTATACAAAGAGTCCACAAGTTCGATAATTCAGGTGTACTATACAAAGAGTCCACAAGTTCGATAATTCAGGTGTACTATACAGAGAGTCCACAAGTTTGATAATTTAGGTGTACTATACAAAGAGTCCACCAGTTCGATAATTCAGGTGTACTATACAAAGAGTCCACAAGTTCGATAATTCAGGTGTACTATACAAAGAGTCCACAAGTTCGATAATTCAGGTGTACTATACAAAGAGTCCACAAGTTTGATAATTCAGGTGTACTATACAAAGAGTCCACAAGTTCGATAATTCAGGTGTACTATACAAAGAGTCCACAAGTTCGATAATTCAGGTGTACTATACAAAGAGTCCACAAGTTCGATAATTCAGGTGTACTATACAAAGAGTCCACAAGTTTGATAATTCAGGTGTACTATACAAAGAGTCCACAAGTTCGATAATTCAGATATACTATACAAAGAGTCCACAAGTTCGATAATTCAGATGTACTATACAAAGAGTCCACAAGTTCGATAATTCAGGTGTACTATACAAAGAGTCCACCAGTTTGATAATTCAGGTGTACTATACAAAGAGTCCACAAGTTCGATAATTCAGGTGTACTATACAAAGAGTCCACAAGTTCGATAATTCAGGTGTACTATACAAAGAGTCCACAAGTTTGATAATTCAGATGTACTATACAAAGAGTCCACAAGTTCGATAATTCAGGTGTGCTATACAAAGAGTCCACAAGTTCGATAATTCAGGTGTACTATACAAAGAGTCCACAAGTTCGATAATTCAGATGTACTATACAAAGAGTCCACAAGTTCGATAATTCAGGTGTACTATACAAAGAGTCCACAAGTTTGATAATTCAGATGTACTATACAAAGAGTCCACAAGTTCGATAATTCAGGTGTACTATACAAAGAGTCCACAAGTTCGATAATTCAGGTGTACTATACAAAGAGTCCACAAGTTCGATAATTCAGGTGTACTATACAAAGAGTCCACAGGTTCGATAATTCAGATGTACTATACAAAGAGTCCACAAGTTCGATAATTCAGATGTACTATACAAAGAGTCCACAAGTTCGATAATTCAGGTGTACTATACAAAGAGTCCACAAGTTCGATAATTCAGGTGTACTATACAAAGAGTCCACAAGTTCGATAACTCAGGTGTACAATACAAAGAGTCCACAAGTTCGATAATTCAGATGTACTATACAAAGAGTCCACCAGTTCGATAATTCAGATGTACTATACAAAGAGTCCACCAGTTCGATAATTCAGGTCTACTATACAAAGAGTCCACAAGTTTGATAATTCAGGTGTACTATACAAAGAGTCCACAAGTTCGATAATTCAGGTGTACTATACAAAGAGTCCACAAGTTCGATAATTCAGATGTACTATACAAAGAGTTCACAAGTTCGATAATTCAGATGTACTTTACAAAGAGTCCACAAGTTCGATAATTCAGGTGTACTATACAAAGAGTCCACAAGTTCGATAATTCAGATGTACTATACAAAGAGTCCACAAGTTCGATAATTCAGGTGTACTATACAAAGAGTCCTCAAGTTCGATAATTCAGATGTACTATACAAAGAGTCCACAAGTTCGATAATTCAGATGTACTATACAAAGAGTCCACAAGTTCGATAATTCAGGTGTACTATACAAAGAGTCCACAAGTTCGATAATTCAGGTGTACTATACAAAGAGTCAACAAGTTCGATAATTCAGGTGTACTATACAAAGAGTCCACAAGTTCGATAATTCAGATGTACTATACAAAGAGTCCACAAGTTCGATAATTCAGGTGTACTATACAAAGAGTCCACAAGTTCGATAATTCAGGTGTACTATACAAAGAGTCCACAAGTTCGATAATTCAGGTGTACTATACAAAGAGTCCACAAGTTCGATAATTCAGGTGTACTATACAAAGAGTCCACAAGTTCGATAATTCAGGTGTACTATACAAAGAGTCCACAAGTTCGATAATTCAGATGTACTATACAAAGAGTCCACAAGTTCGATAATTCAGGTGTACTATACAAAGAGTCCACAAGTTCGATAATTCAGATGTACTATACAAAGAGTCCACAAGTTCGATAATTCAGATGTACTATACAAAGAGTCCACAAGTTCGATAATTCAGATGTACTATACAAAGAGTCCACAAGTTCGATAATTCAGATGTACTATACAAAGAGTCCACAAGTTCGATAATTCAGATGTACTATACAAAGAGTCCACAAGTTCGATAATTCAGGTGTACTATACAAAGAGTCCACAAGTTTGATAATTCAGGTGTACTATACAAAGAGTCCACACGTTCGATAATTCAGGTGTACTATACAAAGAGTTCACAAGTTCGATAATTCAGGTGTACTATACAAAGAGTCCACAAGTTCGATAATTCAGGTGTACTATACAAAGAGTCCACAAGTTTGATATTTCAGGTGTACTATACAAAGAGTCCACAAGTTCGATAATTCAGGTGTACTATACAAAGAGTCCACAAGTTCGATAATTCAGGTGTACTATACAAAGAGTTTCCCGCCAACCACTTAAAGTAGAACCATTCGCATTAGCTAGTCAAGATAACTATAAATCAATTGTAATTAAATGAATCCTTTCCGGCTAACTCATATCCGGACTATACGGGCCAGACCTATTTTTTTTTATCAATTTCATTAGGGAAAAGGAGCAGGTTTCAGATCTTATTTGCCAGCCAGAATGATATCCCGAATACTCAGGTCGCAGATTTACATGAGTGATTACAAACACGATTAATCCTGAAACGAAATGTCCGGACACAAGTCATCCATCTAGTTTGATAAACCTATAAAGGTTGCAGAAAGGTTCCCATCTGAAAGATTTTCTTATATTTACTCCAAACAATAGGCCTGCGTTTTGTAATCCTTCATTTATAATCACTTATCGCATCTTTGTTGTAATTGCCGATTCTTGCACTTTTGGGTTGAATTATATTATTACTGCTATTTATTTAGAGCGCCGCGTGTAATGTAAGTTTCCACTACTGGAATACAGTTTTGCTTTGCTTTGCTTTGCTTTGCTTTGCTTTGCTTTGCTTTGCTTTGCTTTGCTTTGCTTTGCTTTGCTTTGCTTTGCTTTGCTTTTTGCTTTTTGCTTTTTGCTTTGTTTAATTATACAATATTTTTTTATAGCGATGCTAGATACGATAGACGCGAAGATAGATATCAGTCGGAATACAGAAGAGACGATAGGAGAGATGACTACGGAGATAGAAGGTACCATGACGACAGACGAGATACTGGAGACAGGAGGTACCATGAAGAAAGTCGTTATTATGATGATATGCGGGACAGATACAGAAATGACCCTAATGATGACAGACGTGATTACAGGCCGGATGACAGACGTGATTATAGGCCGGATGACAGACGTGATTACAGGCCGGATGACAGACGTGATTACAGGCCGGATGACAGACGTGATTACAGGCCGGATGACAGACGTGATTATAAGCCGGATGACAGACGTGATTACAGGCCGGATGACAGACGTGATTATAAGCCGGATGACAGACGTGATTACAGGCCGGATGACAGACGTGATTATAAGCCGGATGACAGACGTGATTACAGGCGTGAGACTGAAGGCGATAGACGGCACTATGATGACAGAGGTAGAGATATAAGATATGATGACGATAGACGCATGATTGATAGTGAGGAGAGATATCAGGAAGATAGGCGAGACAAATACAGAGATATTAGATACCCCCCAGCTGAAGGCAGCCGTGATGACAGGCGGGATGAGAGACCTGGAGACAGGGCTGATGACAGGCGTGGTTCCGAAGAAAGCAGAAGGTACCCCCCAGCTGATATGCGTGATGCTGGAGAGGAGATTAAGCCAAGGTTCCGCGCTAACGGGCAGGACGCTGTAGGAGAGAGAAGATATCAGGATGAGAATCGCGATGATGGGAGGAGACTAGGCGATGGAAGACGAGGGGGTGACGGTGAAGACCGTCGTGGAAGGCGGGGAGATGAAAGGCGAGAAAGGAGAGACGAGGGTCGGGATCGGAGGCCCGATAGAGATTACGACGACAGCGGTTACGAGGAGAAAGGGGATGATACCGGTGATGGTAAACCCGAGAGGAGGGGGAAGACCGCGCCTGCGTCTCCCAAACCCCCGGTAAGTGGAGAGAAGGAATTTATATGAACTAACTATTGGCCGACCGACTATTCTTCTGATCTGGAGTTAGAACCTCTCAGCAATGTATGATCGCATTGCTTTTCCTTATTTAAAATTTGATCGCAAAGTAAGAGCAAAGGCTCAACTTGTACGAATTTGAAAATTTTATTATTTATTATGATGTAATGTAAATGGTTTTGTTCAGAAGTGGAAAAAATGAGAAAGCGCGTCACCGGGGGTTGAACCAGCGCTATACGTACGTTTCGGCCTAACAGGCCTCATCAGTAGCGCTAACCAGCTCAGCCACTAGCCCCTGACACTCACACTCCCACCTAATCCACTTCTATTGAACGAATTATTTATTATTATTATAGCGTGATCATGTGAGGTTACCAGATACGACACCCCAAAATGTATATGGTCCTTTTGTGACCTTAATTCTAATTAACCAAATTTTAAACTCACTATTAAATAATGTGTTAATGTATGTAGGCCTTCGTAATAATATGTATCAGTCACTATGCAGTCAGACGACAAACCAAATTATTATCCATGACTGAGATTGATTGATCTACTTAGATGAGTTTGTGTATATCGATTGTTATGAATTATATTTTTCTCGTTGTCTCGTATACTCCCTCCGAAATTATGACCGTGCTGATATTAATAGCTATATATTTATATGCTCCGTTCCAGAATTGGAGTGAGAAGAGTCGATTCGCTGTTCTTGGAGAAGAAAATGATTAGATGATACACTTTCGTTGTCATGGTTACTGGACAATTACAATATTTCCATGGTGATAAGTTGTGGAGCCCCCTCTGGTAGTCTGTTGTGCCTTGCGCAATGGTTCTATCAGAGGGGGCGAAACCATATTAATGTGATTAATTAATATTAGGCCTTGGGATTGAAATGGTTATCTCTACGATGATATATTACGCTATTTACGTAGATTATTAGCTTTCAATTGGTTTTTCGGTTTGCGAGAATAATGAGAGTTTTTCCACTATTCGAATATGTCGAATTTTAATGATATTATATGAAGAATTTCACTTTTAGCATATTGCGAAAAGATATTCGATGCCATTATATTGAAAGCAAAGCGGAGAAGTTTAATGACATAATGGGTGGTTTGAATAAAAACAAGTATGTACTCTAAAGTATATACTTCATGGATAAGTAAAGAGTAAAGTTTTAAGGGGAAGTATTGAGTAAAGTATAGAGTAAAGTTTAGTTGATGGCTTGAATAAAACAATACTTATGCGCATACTCTTTACTCTATACTTTACTTGTGCTAGCAAACCAATCACAGTTTGCCTATTAAACGTAAAGCTTGTAATTGGCTGATGGCACATTATTGTTGCTGTTGCTATGTAAACGCCATAAACAAATATACATAGGCTAAATTTGTTTTCTTTGTAATAACTAATCGCCTGTAAATTTCCTTTCAGTTCTTCAGAATCGGTACCGGTGTGGCGTGGAATGTACGTACACTCCTAAAGGAAGTATAAAATTGTGTGGTAGCTATAGTTATTAGTGTTAGCTAGTGATATTTATGGTAGCTTGTTTATCTCAAAAAATAGCTATATTATTCGTAAATTTTTTTAAAATAAATTTAGTTTCTTTTAACATTTTTTTTACTTTGTGTTTTTTCATGGTAGCTTGTATTTAAATGTTAGCTTGTACTTTTAAAATAATATGCCAAATAGTGTAATACAAAATGGAATAACAATAGTATAATACATGATGAAATAACAACTAAACTAAAAATTAGTAAAATAGCTTTATAATGAAAATTTTTAAAACACTAGCTACCATTAAAAAACACTAGCTACCTTAAAAATACATCGGCTATCAAAGATTTAGTACAAGCCGATCATATTCATAAAAAATTTATAAACGTCGCTTACATAACTATGTTAAATGTCCATTAAAATGGTGAAAAACACTCCCCCCCACTAAGCCACATCCCGACCTCTGCCAACCTATTGAAAATTTGAACTGCTTATTATTCAGTCTTTTCCTGTAAAGTGTGTATACCTTTGCTTCACACCGGTACCACACCTTCAATTCCATAGTAAAACTCGTTATGGCAAACGAAAGAGACGTTTCCCAATTAGTAAAATTTATACAAAAATTCCCGGCGTGTCTCGAAAAGTCGCAAACTCCAACTGCGAATGCTCATAAAAAACAAGCATTCAAGTCCATCCTCCATGAGTTTGGATGTATTGGCACCCACTATACTAGTGAGCAATTGGTAAAGAAAGTAAATAATCTAAAATGTAGGGTGAAGAATAAGAAAGATAAGCGCTATGGACAAACTTTCTTACCCTACGAGAAAGATTTTCTGGATCTGTTGGGGAATGACAATAACCCCACACTTGGGAAAATACCAGGTATGATAAATTAAAATTAAGTAACAGTATGATACTGTGCATTATATTATAATATTTTACTGTACTGTACATATGTTATTGTTATAAATTCAGCCTTGAATAGGCTTTCCAGGATTCTCATTCCGTTTCTGTTGACCAGCTGCACGCAACGCTGTCTCAGTTAATTCTTCTGCCGGTTCGTATTCGTCATTAATCTCGGGTGTTCGCGCTTTTGAAGACCTTTAGCAGTTTAACCTGCCAAAATTTATATGTCTTTTAGTTAATTAAAACACCTTTAGCATACGACAATATTTTATGCTAATAAACAAAACATTAACCGAAGCCAGCCCATGCGCGATCATTCACCCGATGGATACACCCGGGAGGCTGAATTCGGCTGCTTAAATTTTATTATTGCAGTGTAAGGTTGCAGTGTAAACCTACTGTATTATTCGATTGATCGTTAATAATTAATTTCTGACAGATATTATTGGCTTTCGGGAAATATTAACAGTTCCTTTAGGACGTGGCGCTCTATCTATTTAAACAGAGCTAGGACTTATACTAAACGCAACGATACTGCTTATGATTAAAGTATAAGGCGCATTCTTTAGGAAATGCTTTGTTACCAATCACAGTCATGCACACTATTCTGCCGACCGTCAGTAAATTTGATCACACATAAAGAGAGCAGCAATTGACTCATGTAGGGTCTGCTAACAATATGATTAGTACAGTTAAATTAAGTGGGTGAGACTAGTTAGCTGGATAACAGTTATACTTTCGATAATTTAAGCAGTTTTACTAGAGTTCTTCCCAAAAGCCGGTGGTCTGGCGAAATATGGGAACACAACAACAGAATCATATAAAGAATCATATGACTACATGACTATACGAGGATACCAACTACCCTTATTCCCCGAAGCTCCCGTCCAACACAGAGGATGAGCATACAGATAGGAAATTCAGTTCAGTAGCTCTGGGATAGGTCAAAATCAACGCCCACTCAAATTCTATTGGCCGATACGGACAGCAGGGCTGAGGCAACCTCCCTAAGCTGGTTGGCCGATCGAACAGAACCCAGATACCTTCGTACAGCACATCAGCCAATAAGCTGGTAGCTTGCACTATTTTAGCTATAGATCCCTTTTAGAGTATTCTAGCGACCGGGGGGGAACTGGCCAGCAAGGCAAACGAATCAGTTATCCCACAAAAGCTTTTACACTCGGGAGCATCCTCTTCATCTGGGTTCATCGGAACTACATCTGATAAATAAAGCCCGACATTGTGAAGGATGAAACACGCCATTATCACTCGCGGAACACTTTCAATCGCAATACGCATGGAATGCTTTAGAATTGTAAAACGACGTTTTATAGCGCCAAACATCCGCTCAACAATGGAACGTTCGGACTTGTGCATTTTGTTGAAAGTGTAGTCAGCGTGAGACTCAGGATTTTCGTACGGCGTCATTAGGTATGGAGCAATACCATACCCTTGATCCGCAAGGAGCAAGCAGTTCCTGTTTCTTAAATATGACGCCAATCCAGAAGTTTTAAAGATGCGCGAATCGTGAACCGATCCCGGCCACTGGGCAACTACACTTGTTGCCTCCATAAAACAATTGCAGGTGGCTTGAACATTTATAGAAGGAAACTTTTTTCTATTTAGAAATTCGTTTGGGTAGTATCTATTTGGCGGTTTTTCTATGGGAATGTGTGTTCCATCTACACAACCGATGCACTGTGGGAAATTGAATTTATATTGCCACTGCCCCCTAGACGTCAGTATGTCCTGGTCGGTGACAGGAAACTTTATCCAATGATGTTTCTTTTCCACTATTTTGGCAATAGTGGAATGAAACGTTCTACAAACCGTAGAATGGTTCACACCCATATCCTCACCGACACCTAGCTGAAAACCAGGATCAGCCAAATAACGCAATGAGATCTCTACCCGCTGTTTATTTGACAGACAACCACCCCGCGTTTCGCCCTTATCTTCGCCCAAAAAATGGGTTGCGATCCAATCTACATTATCCTCACGAAATCTAAACAACCGCTTATAATCATGAACATAGGCAACTTGCCGAGCCGCGTACTCCTTAACTTTCCTGGGTTGAATTACTAAAATATCCGACATCTTTCCTCTTAACAGGGCTTATTATTATAATAATAAATAATGTATTTTTTAAATAACTATTTAAAAAAAAAATTTGATTATTAAATCATAGCAGCGCTTTGCAAGTGTTTAGCTAATTTTTCTTATTTTTTTAAAAATAGTTATTCAAAATATGCAAGTAAAATTACAGGCACTATATAGCATGGGTATCAAAATTTTGAATTTTGCTTATACTCTTTTTATATGTGTTTTGGTTGTATATCATAGTGTTCTAGAATATAGTTGGAACTTCTCCCACGATACTATGGTAGCTAGTAAATATTTTTGTGGTAGATAGTAATTTTTTATGTTAGCTATAAAAAAAAGAAAAGTTTTATTTTATGTAAATAATTGTTTAATTTTTCTGAAGTTTAGTTTAAGTTTCCTGAATGAGATCCATTACATTACTCTACGAAAATAATTTAGGCTAGTTAACCCAGCAACAATAGAGGCTTGTTAACAAACCAAAAACACATACAGTATACATACAAAAATTAAAAAATAATCAGTTTTAAACATAAATACGTACTGTACTATTACTAAGTAGTAAAAAAATAACTTGCTCCATAAAAACACTAGCTACAGTACTACTGTAACAAATAATTATTTCAAAAATAGGTGTATTACAGTAGGCAGTAAATAACACTAACTACCATAAAAAATACTACCAAAACATATATAACACGAGTATAAATAAAATTCAAAATTTTGGTACCCATGCAGCCATGTGCCATGCTATACTAATATCAAATTACATTGGTGCTAATATGACCTGTTTCAAACATAGTGAATGTAGTTTTCCACAATCAAAATAGCGAGAACTAATGGAATGTATGTAGTAAAAGTATAAACGGAAACATGTTGTATGGCCATATATAGTACCATCGTAGTTCTTTAGTACTTTTTTTAGTTGATAATGTATTTTAAATATTTAAATATTTCAAATACACACTGAAAATGGTTGATCCAGGCAATAGTAGCAGCAGGCTGTTCCTAATTACTATACCACTGGTATGCAAGTGTTAATTCGAAAAGCTATAAAAATTCTGGAATTCCTGTAACCAGCTACAACCGATTGAATGGATAAATCCAACATGAAGTATTCCTTTCAAGCAACCTCTTGACCTACCTTGCTATTTTTGAAGTATATACTTCTTTTATTCAAACCAACTCTACTCAATACTTTACTCAATACTTTACTCTAACCTTTACTCGTATACTTTACTCGTATACTTTACTCGTATACTTTTCTTGTATACTTTACTTGTTTTATTCAAACCAATTTAACTTTTTTGGAGTACCTACTTGAGTATAAGTATATACTTGTTTTTATTCAAACAATTATGTACATTTAGATTAAATAATAATACATCAAATAAGTAAGCTTACACAAATAATCACTTTTGTAAAACAATAATTTATTTCATTCATCAGTTAATAAACTGATAAACAACACACCTCAGGTTGTAGTGAATATTAGTATTCCTTTTAAATTAGTAATAATATTAATGTCATTGACCGCAAACACACGTGCGTGCGTTATTAGCATATTATTAGTTCACTTTACATACCAATAAAATATGAGATGATGCCTGATGTCTGACAGAAGGAGAACCCGCGAATACTGTCGTCATCCCCGGGGGGACGTGTCTATCTGTATCCACTTTCAAAGTCGTCAATATAAAGGGGTTGTTGTAATTGTTGGCCTGCATACACTGCCGTTAAAGAACGGCTCCCGGATCGCAACAATGTTGCCGATGGACCCCCACATGTCCAAATCCCGCAAAAGTTTGGAACTGCAGTTGGCAGTTGGCGAGATTATATAGAAGACGATGTCCGAGGCAATTTCACCGAACATCAGCAGTGAGTTATAGGCGTCAGCTTTAGCCGTAAACTTACCACTGCTGAACACTTGCATCGATCGACACTTAGCAACCTTCTTGACGTTGAGGAGACAACAATATAAGGCGGAGTTTCTGTTACAGAACTTAAATCCTGGCGCCATCACGGTTCCCAGAGGCCAGAGCAACTGTTTGAGTTCGTCTTGCGGTTGTCCCACAGCGGGTTGCAGCTGTCCGAGAGTGGGTTCTGGTTGGTTGCCCGGCTGCAGGTTGTGGTGGACCGGTATCGGGTTGATGTTGTCCGGGATGTTCACCAACGAGATGAGAGCGGGTCGATGTTGATTTGCCATATTTTATTTTATTTCAATATAATCTATAACAATAACGTTAAGAAAATAAATTATAATATATTATATATTAATTATAATAAATAATATTTTCCTATTAAACGAAAACTACGATATTGAGCATTGTAAACTATTATCTTTATTAATATGTTTGCTTATAGCCCAGATGTTTGCCTATATACTGTACTGTATGTTGTTAAAGCCCTTGCGCATTTTAATTATTTTTATTTGAAACTAAGTATGCTTTCCCGTTTTTTTAATGTCCTACTTTTTTTTTATTTTTTTTTAATATAATTCAATTGTTTTTACTTAATAATTAATATGCACCAACTGTTTATGTATGTACTGTAATTAGTAATTAACTACAAATTTAATTATTTTACTAATTATACTGTAGTCAGTTATTGTGTGTGTATACCATTACATGTATTTTTATTATAACAGTACGAGGCCATTCAGGCTTATTAGAGTACTTTGCCAGATATGTTCGTAATTGTCTTTCTACTGTAAGTGCAAAATTCAATATTTTATTGTTATTCTGGTGATATTAACCCTTTGCTGCTCGAATAATTTTTACTGTTTTAAATTTTTTTTTTAGGTTAGATAAACTGAAAACAGTCTAAAAGAACACAATAAAAATAAAAAAATAAATTTTTTTATTATTTAAATATTTTTAATGAATGTTGTTCAGGAACAACAATGAGCATTAATGGTAGCAATAATATTTGGTAAAATAGTATCAGTTTCATCTTCCCCACTATCAATACTATCTGGTATGACAATTAAATACACCTTCTCTTTGTTCTGATACCAAACTACTACTACTACGAGCTGGAGCTTGGAGCTGCATTTTTAATGCTTTGCCGGCTTGTCGACAAAATTTCGCCACCACAACTCCCAATCACCCATGTCATTTGCTAGATCATCCGCATCGTCAAACCCAGTGTCCTTTAAGACGCAGTCATAAATTCATGGGCTGTCCACCATGTTTCTTCATTCCAATAGTCTGTCAAAGCACAAGATTATTCACTGGCTGGTCCTCACGGCGAAAGCAATGTCCTGCAAAGCGGGGGTGGCTTTCTTCTAGTGAGATGGCTTTGTTCTAGTGTCAAGCTTGGGGGAACCAATGAGAGACACCTCCAATGTTATATAGTATCTGGTTGGAGATGTGTGCATTGTACTTTGCATAGTGAACTACTACTACTACGAACGGCATGCTGCATTGCAGCTGCATTATATATATATATTACATATATATTAAGAATGTTCTGCCTGCTTGTCGACAAAATTTCGCCGCCCAACTCCCTATCAGCCGTGACATTTTTGCTAGATCATCCGCATCTTCAAAGCCAAAACACATACTAACCCAAAATCTCGAATGTGATGTGATGTACAGTACTAGGGTAGCTGGTCTAGGTACCAGTACATCGTGCAGCAGTCAAACAGCTGTAGATTAGGTGGTAAGCCAGGTAGACTTCTGGAGAGGGTCTTGTAGTCTTGGTATGGCAGTATGGTGCATGTCAGTCAGTCACGGAACAAGTGGATTAGATAGGGTATACGCCCATCACATTCGACATTTTGTGTTATTATTGTTATTATTTTGCTTTGGTGCTAAACTACCTGTATTATAATAGTAATACAGGGAAGATTGTATGACAGAGTAGTAATTTAGAATTTATGTAGTTTTAGTTTGATAGGCCTAACACATTTCTGCATTTTTTGTTGTTTTCGTAATTATGTATTTTCCTTGGAGAATTTATATTTGGGTTGAGTGAGTAGGTGTAGGCTGTTTTTAGTTATTTGTTTCATTATTAAACCTGATGAAGGATATGGAATATATTCGAAAATTTGGGAAATAAACATCATTTTTTATCGAGAAGTTTATCCGCAGTGGCGAACTCATTTCAATTATATATATATTCCTTTAGTTGGCCGGGCTGTGCAGCTTGGGCCATTTTA
Organism: Nemertoderma westbladi; assembly: GCA_032718475.1. NCBI lineage: Eukaryota > Metazoa > Xenacoelomorpha > Nemertodermatida > Nemertodermatidae > Nemertoderma > Nemertoderma westbladi. The sequence goes on from JAUCBJ010003826.1 coordinate 34,804, forward strand.
TCGTGCATTCTAATTGATCATAAAAATAATTGCGAATTATTTTTGACCAAAATTGTGTACCCCTCTTAACTAATTTTAAATATTGGAATGTGCAGACAGAGTTACAAAACGACTCATATTTGAAATAATAGTTGTAGTAGCTTTGATATAGTACAGTACAGGCCACCAGAAAAAGCAGATTTCTCCCAATGTGATCACATGTGAACACATTTGTTCAAGTCATCTGATTGGCAGGTTATGGCGAGTTATCTAGCTAACTTGCTGGGACCGACAAAGGCTTAGTGTGCGGTGCGCCTGTATGTCTGATATCAGGTAGATGAGAGTGCCCAGCCCACAGGGCGTAACATTGCGGACATGGGCTGTATTGGTAGAGAGAGAACTACATACAAGACCACATGGGTTCATGGAGTGTATGGGTGGATGGGTATATGGATGGACGAGCCTAGACCATTGAATAATTAATTTAGTGCAGGGAGATGTCGCGCCATTAGTCTGACACCGAGTGGGCACAGAGAAACACCAGAAGATGCCTTAATATCACTAACTATAGGCCTGCCTACTAGACACTATTAACCGCACACTATAAAGGTAAACAAAATCCTTATCGCATTTCCATCGCAGTGAGTGACAGTTCGCGGCAAACTACAGAGAGTTTCCAGATTACTAAGTGTTTCAAAAGTATTCAATTGTATCCTTTGGCGAAAAAATTTTGGTTGTTGCCAATTCAATTCTGTTCAATTATGTTCAATTGTCCCGTTCAACAACATTACATTACACTGGTACACATTTGATAAAATGTGTTCACAATTGTACAAATCTGCGTTTTCTGGTGGCCTGTACTGTAGTACATATAGCAGGTCTATAACGTATACACTACACGCACGCTCTTGTACATCTATCACTTACTCACATTGAACACCAACCAAAACACCAATGACAACTACAGGCCTTCCAAAAAAGCAGCCATTATGAGTCCAGATTGCTGCTGTCTAAGCAGGTAATATAAGGACCATTTGAATTACTGGGAGGAAAACTTGGGATAGGAGTAGCGGCCACACCCCTTCGGGTAGATGAGCCATCAAAAAATCATATTACAGTACTTTACAGTCCCAATCCCAATAAACATTAAAGGAAAGAGGAGAAAATCGCGTCCCGTTAATTCATTAGATATGATGAAATGAACTATCAACAAGTAGACGTTTGCCTCAACCCTGTAGAGTATCCACACATCCACACATAAAAATAAATTGTTATACAAATGGACTACAAAAACACCAGAAAGAAGGCGGCAAACCACTGAAAATGTCATCCGTACGAACTACGGACCCAAAACCAACGAAGCAAAAATGGCAACACACCAATTGCAGCATGGAGTTTATATTACGACGAGACAATGCTGAACGAAATTATGGAAAATACCAACAATAAAATCCGAATAAGAAATTCAAAGAGTCCAGTAACACCGAAAATGAAATCTAATAATCGGGTTGCAGGAACTCGAAACGAGATAACACTAGTAGAATTACGAGCATATATTGGTGTCGTATATGCTCGAGGATATTACGGGCGAAATTTAGCCAACACACAGATGTTGTTCGATAACAAGAGGGGTGAAGCTATCTTTGGGGCAACAATGTCTCGTGAGAGATTTCGATTCCTCAATGCCATGTTGTCTTTTGATAATGTCGAGACTAGGGCAACGCGATACAAACGGGATAAGTTTACCGCCATCCGTGACGTATTCGAAACATTTAATCAGAATTGTTTGAGACACTGGATTCCAGGTAAATAAATGACATGTGTTACTATTATTAACCTGATCAAATATAATTTATATTATATAACATAAATATATTATAGTATATAACTTATATTAGTTTTAGTAGTGTATTTTTAAATTTGTAACCAAGTGAAAATATGCTGCAAAACTTTAAAGGTAATTCTATGTTATGTTGGACAATACCTATATATATTGTTTGATGTATTTGTTATTGTTTTTATATACTATATGAATAAATAATGCTGTCCGACAATCAATCTATCTATATAAATAATACAAAAATAAATGCTGAATAATGTTTATATATTTTTCTTGTTACCAGTAATCTTATTTTGTAGGTGACTTTCTCGCTGTGGACGAAACTCTGTATCCATCAAGACAGGAGGTGTCCCTCAAGAATTACAACCCCAAGAAACCGGCTAAGTATGGGTTTTTATTTCGTTCAGTGAATGAGGTTCGAACACCGTATGGTATGGTATAGGTATGGTATAATAAGCTATGACGTGTACATGAATTTCATGTATAGAACTACAAGATGGATATTATTAATAATAATTAGTTTACTACCTACTTACTAATTGTTTGATTCTCAGAAAATAAGCAGTAAAACGACCGCCATACTCAAGAAAATTGACAACATTTCCACTTTTCTTCCTGTAGTAATCTATATAATTAATATATTAATTTTATTTATGATAAACAACACAATTGCCATTATACTTCACTCCAACCGTCCACCCTACTTTACTTCACTCCAACCGTACACACGACTGTACCTTACTCCAAACGTCCACCCTACTAAACCTCACTCCAACCATCCACCCTACTTTACTTCACTCCAACCGTACACACGACTGACTGTACCTCACTCCAACCGTCCACCCGACTTTACTTCACTCTAACCGTCCACCCAACTGTACCTCACTCCAACCGTCCACCCTACTTTACTTCACTCCAACCGCCCACCCTACTTTACTTCACTCTAACTGTCCACCCAACTGTACCTCACTCCTACCGTACACACGACTGTACCTCACTCCAACCGTCCACCCGACTTTACTTCACTCCAACCGTACACACGACTGTACCTCACTCCAAACGTCCACCCTACTTTACCTCACTCCAACCGTCCACCCTACTTTACTTCACTCCAACCGTACACACGACTGTACTTCACTCCAACGGTCCACCCGACTTTATTTCACTCTAACCGTCCACCCTACTTTACTTCACTCTAACTGTCCACCCAACTGTACCTCACTCCTACCGTACACACGACTGTACCTCACTCCAACCGTCCACCCAACTTTACTTCACTCTAACCGCCCACCCTACTTTACTTCACTCTAACTGTCCACCCAACTGTACCTCACTCCTACCGTACACACGACTGTACCTCACTCCAACCGTCCACCCAACTTTACTTCACTCCAACCGTCCACCCGACTTTACTTCACTCCAACCCAAATTTTTGACACAAGTTAATTTATTTATTTTTTTTTTAGATTGGCGACGACTTCTACATCAAAGGGAACGACCGTGTTGTCTTCCACCTTATTGATAAATTAGATTCGGAAATAGAAATAAAGGGTCGAAACGTCAGCACTGACCGCCTGTACACATCAATACAGTAGCTTCAGATCTACTCCAGAAAGACATCACACTTATAGGCACAATTAATAACAGTAGAATAGGCATTCCAAAAGAAATAAAGAACACACAAAACCGAGATAACACCAGCACTATTATATTATATCAAAAGGAAAATCCAAAAATATCGTTGTCTTCATATGTTGTGCGAACTAAAAGTAAAGGAATGAAGAATGTGTTGTTGCTATCCACCATGCCCCCAATGCTAATGCACACACAAGACGAAAAGAAAAAACCAGGTCACTATAAAGTGTATGACTTCACCAAAGGCGGCACCGACATCATGGACCAGCGCCAGGGTAGTTTAACTACAAAGTCAAAATCGAGGAAATGGACGATGACAGCCAATTCGTATATGCTTGATACAAGCCGAGTCAACGCGCAGACTGTGTGGGCATTCAACAACAACGTTCCTGCTAGAAAAGTGAGTAAAATAACAGCATCAGCATAATTATATTATTTTATTGCTAATGATATATCAAATAATATGTAGTTAAGAAAATAAATATGCAATTGTTAATAAATAATTATTAAAATAACAATCAACTTCACAAACACAGAAGGACATAGCTTGTAAATAATTTTAACATTCCAATTTGGTTGTAATATGAACATTGTGAAATGAATATTTACGCATACTTGATGAAGAGGTCAAATCACTTACCCAACCAAACTGGAAAGTTATAATTGCATGGCCAAGCAAGTTATATATTTGCTTGCCCAAATTGGCAAGTTATATATATTTGCTTGCCCAAATGGGCAAGTTATATACATTTGCTTGCCCAAATGGGCAAGTTATATATATGAACTTGTCAAACTATAAATTTATATAACAATTTTCATAAAATGATAACTATTATTATGTGTATCAGGTCAAGTCAGCCGGATTTCTGTGGAATTTAATAGAATCTTTGGTGATTCCTCACATCCGTGTCAGGGCGTCGGTATCAGGTCTCAACTTATCAACCAAACACAAAATATCTATAATACTAGGTGAAGACATACAGACGACAACCCCTCCAACTTCTGGTACTTCAACTACATCTCCAGGGATGCCGCCTCACCTTACAAAACCAGCTCGTTGTAAGAAGTGTGTTGCATCCTCAGCCGTAAATATAGGGGGAAGAAGAAGCGCACATTGGAATGTAAAGAAAGTAAAAACCTGCTGCTCGATATGTGGCAATGCATCATGTCTAAATCACAGCAGACTTATTTGTTCTTCCTGTGACGTCGACCAAGCCTTCGAATAAGCCACAGCCTATTATTAGACAGTGTGTGCATGTAAAGTGAAACGTTTATTTGTTGTAAAGTTTATTAATTAATTTTATATACACTTGCATAACATTTTTGACTCAAATATTAGGTAGAAAAGTATAAAGTTAGTTATAACTATTTACATCATTGTGACCCGAGTTTATTTATGTACCGAGCGAGCGCAACGAGGGAGGTTTACATAAATAAACGAGGGTCTTTAATGCTGAAAAGTAACTTTTGCAAGCAATGATGTATGTAATTTTGTTACATTACATTATGTCAACTTATCAGCGTTCGGTATGTGAAGAAAGGATGTATTCGACACAGACACAGTATTAATTATACATTTAAATCAAATTAAAGTTTATTGGAAGTTATCTCCTGCTTGGATGTGATAAATCATTAATCCAGCTTGACTTTGGTCGACTGAAGCAAACTTAGTCACAGTCTTTGTTCCGTCCTATAGGCCGCAACTATAGGCCGTCATTTACCAGAATGCTCATAAGTTTGACATAATGTAACAAAATTAGCAACTTACTTTGCTATAACTTGCCTTCTGATGGCGGGGATGATGGGGGCAGGAATCGGGTTAGTTAGGAAGCCAAGATGTACCCGGGAGAGGCCTTCATGCCTTACATTGCGAACTGAACTGTAGACTACGTCGCAAACTACGTAGCGAACTGTAGATTGCGAGTTGTGAACTGTGAATTGCTGACTGCTGATTGTGAATTGTACATTAGGAACTATAATTGGTAAGTATTAATTATTGATTGTTACGCTGATTGGTGTGTTACTAAAGTGTGCCTAATAAATCATGAATGCTTAGATAGGCGCCCCTTTTTCCTTTGATTGATTTCTATTTCTTAGTTTACGATAAATAATTACTGATTAGGTCGAAAATAATACAGTATTTAGGCTGTTACTAGTGCAACCCATTGTGTAATAAATTAGAATTACGCATTCTGGAACACTTAGTAATTAGTACGCTGTTTCATATTTGTGACTGTAATTAATTAGTAAAATTAAGAATTTGTACGCAGCATAGCGGAGAGTAGTTAAGTGGTTGGGGTGGTTAGTGTTGGGGGTGATTGGGGAGTAGGGGAAACAGTATAATTGTATGTACAATCAACCTGATATACACGTATTCTCACATATTAGAACTAGCATCATAGAGTTCTGTGGAAGCCAAGAACTCCCCTTGAGAGGCCATCGTGATTGTGGGACTTTAACCGAAGAGCTGATATCACATAATGATGGAGTGTTCTGAGCTGCAATGAGGTTGAAGTTGCAAGCTGCGGATGAGAATACCAAAAGTCTTATATACAACGCCCCAAAGAATGCTTCATATATGTCTGAAGTTATTCAGAATGAACTGATAGGCCTCATGGGGAATCTAATTCGACCGAACATCATTGCTGATGTAAAAAGGGCTAAATATTTTACTGTATTTTAGCTGATGAGTCAACACACATAAGTTGTAAGTCTCAGCTTAGTACTTCACTTAGATAATGCTATACGTGAAGACTTTGTTGCATTCATTGATGTAGCAAAGACAATAGGTGCCCCAACTTTCCCATCTTTATATTTGTGAACATGGGTCCAAAGAGTTCCATAAGGAATTTTATGGATTTTTGAGGCTTTTTTAAGCGATGTCCCCTTGGAAATGGCTTTAATTGCTGCTTCCATACTCTCCGAAGTATAATTTTGGTAACCTCGTTTCCCTGGCTTACGACGTGTGTATGTCCGCACCATGTTGTACAAAATTAATAAATGATAATAAGCTTATTAGGTATAATACAGTTAAACCTACAGTACTACTGCACTGTATGCAATGTAATATAATTATAATGCAATCATAATTACATTATGCTGTTATGAGGCCTACCAGTAAGTATTCAAGTTATTATTTATTATTAATATTTATTTATTATTTATTTATTTATTTTATTATTATTATTGTTTAATATTATTATTTATATACCAGCCGACCTGTCCAGGTACCAGTACAGCCTAAGTGTAACATTAAGGGTTATGCAGGCAAGTCAAAAACAAATGATTTGAAATTTGTCATAACAATGTTACCCAACTCTACCAATGTTACCCTCCCTGGGTTATCAATGTTGCCCCAGTTGACGGTAGTAGAACTAACTGTGGTCCACCTCCGTGGGACATCAACACCGACCTCCTCTATGGGTAATTGTGTACTAGTTGAACTAACCACCCTGCCCAGGATATCAACTACAGGTCTACTGGTGTCTGGTACTACCGCTAGTAGAAGACATCGCCTCAGGTGAACCTTGCATAGGGAAGTGAATGTGTGCTTCTGGTACTCCGATCTTGAGTCGTTCTTGATTCGCTTGTTCTCTATTATTTCATTTAGATACAGGTAATAAATCCATCCCATCATTTTTATTAATTATTTTCTGGAGCGAAAAATTAAGTATCACTACTTTCATTAATTAAGTTTTCTATGTCACTTTCACCATTGGAATTAACAATATCTAGGAGTGCATATATATCATCACTAGTTGAGGTTTTACAAAGTTCAAAGTTTTTTTTTCTTTGGGAATCCATTACCACAGGCCTACATTGAAGGTCTATCCATTCCAAATTAAGAAGTTCGGCCTGTGGTTCATCGGTTCTTTGTGAGTTTCGGAAGCCTTCACCACAACTTTAGATGAGCAGTGCGCAGTAACTGGGAGAAGAGGCATAAGAAGATATTATTGGTCAGGTACACCAATAGCCATTGTCATACCAGAAATCCAATCTGCAATACCTTTTGGGCAACATTCCGACAATTCAAACTCTGTATTCCAGCACTTATCCATCGTTTTCTTAAAATATTCTTCCCTGTTCATAAATACACCTCAATTAGACATTTTTCAATTTACTTTAATAATAGTAAATAATATAATTTGAAATACTAGTGTATCAACTCGTTTTACTGTGTTTTCCATCAGTACCATGACTATAATTGAGGCTTTGATCTGGTGTCATCGCGTTTCGGCAACTGATACTAGTGTTATAGCCGCGTTTCGGCAACATGGTAACAAGGTTGCGTTTCGGCAACTAAGTGATTCATTTCGGCAACTCATAGTTGCATTTCGGCAATTGTTAACAGGATGCACTTAGGCAAACTGATATTACGAATTAAAATTGAACTAACTGATAAAATTGAACGAACTGATATCGCGAACTAAAATTAAAGATAAAATTAAAAATACTAATTAGATCTAAAAACCAATTTTACAAACATTCACAACAAATAAAAACATCATAATCGTGCAGGTATGTAAATTAGGTTGAGAGGTTGCAAATAGGCGTATAGATAAATCATAATTAATTAAAACTATACAAATGACTTAAATCTCCATTCTTAAGCAAATGATTGAAAGTGATAACATTCGGCGCATTAACAACATCGTGAGGTAAACTGTTCCAAGTATTTACTGTACGTTGGGAAAAACGGTTATTTGAGATTACTAAGCGGCTAGACTGTATGTATAACTTGTAATTATGACCACGAAGACCCGGGTGTTGGACATACTCGAAAAAATCGCCAAACTGAATATCTACTTTACCATGACACATGTTATACACCAAACGCAAATCAAAAATAATACACCTAGCTTGGAGAGGTTGCAAATTAAGAAATGCCAGCCTATTTAGGTAGCTATCATCTAGGTATGAGATATTGCACCTCTTAGAAAGCCTGCGGGTAAAATAACGTTGTGCACGTTCAACTAGTTTAATATTGAAAAGCTGATGGGGTGACCAGACAAGACAACTGTACTAAATTCTAATAATGGTCGCACGTAGGATCTATAAGCAGTTAACAATGATTTCATATTGGAAGAATAAAAACACCGAAATATAATATTTATGACCTTGTATGCCTAAGAACCTGCTCCTTACAGTATTTACTAAATTTTAAATCGTTGCACATGGTAATACCTATCTTTACAACTAGTTTTAACTTTGAGACAATTACCATTGAGAACATAATCACTTTGATCCAGTTTACGATTCCCAATATGCAAAACATGACATTTAGAAGTAGCAACACTCAATTGCCAAGTATTACACCAAATCGACAATGTATCCAAAGCGCACTGAATGTCAACATGTTTACTATGGTCAGCGTAAGTTTTTAGATCATCAGCAAATAGTTTAGTACTAACAGCATGCAAATTATTAGATAGGTCATTAATAAAAATAATAAATAAAACAGGGCCTACCACACTACCTTGAGGGGTACCCGATATGACGTCAACAAAATCTGAATAATTCCTACCAACAAGCACACGAAATTTATGATTTGATAAAAAAGAATGAAACCAAGCTAACAAATTACCGGAAATTCCGTAAGCAGCAAGTTTTAGCAATAGTTTGGCGTGGACGACCTTGTCGAAGGCCTTCTCGAAGTCAATGTAAACAACATCAACATCTTTCCGTTTGTCCAGAATCTGAAACCAATCATTAGTGCACTCAACTAAATGAGTCGCAGTTGATTTACGTTTTAAGAATCCGTGCTGCTGCTTAGAGATTAGGCGGTTAGTTAATAGATACGATAGTAACTCCTTATTTATAATCGTTTCCATTACTTTGCACGCAACACATGTAAGTGAAATAGGTCTGTAATTATATGGGTTAGATGAGTCTCCCTTTTTATACATAGGTATTACAATTGCTGTACACCAAATAGAGGGTAAAGCGTGCGAAATGAATGACATTTCAAAAATAGCTGACAATGGTGCCGCTAGTTGGCGTGTCAGGTTCTTATACAAATTGCTAGGTATACTATTTACTAGTTTTACTAGGTAAATTGCGCAACACATTAAAAACAACATTGGGATTAAAATTAACATCGTGCAGTGAAATATTTGGCGGTGCCACATTATCCAAATCTGGTGTAGACTTGTCCTCGCAGTAATTTTCGGAAAGTACTTTGGAAAATATCTTAGCTTTAGTGGTATCATCAACAATGACTTCGCCAATAAACTTTAGAGGAGCTATACCGGATTTATAATTTCTTTTGGAGTTTATATAACTAAAAATAGCATTTGGTTTACCAGATTCTAATATTTTATTCTCTTTCAAACATGAATACCTGAATATTGTTCTAGTGATTTCCTTAGTACAATTTTTGTACTCGTTTTTACCCTGAATGGTATGGCGCCTTCGCAAGAGAAATTTCTTTTTATGTTGTAACTGTTTAATATGAAGCGGGTATTTCTTTTTGAAATCACTAGATATTTCTTTTTTAGGCACAAATTGATTAATACCATGTTTTAATAAGCAATCAAATCTTAAGCAATTTATTTTAATAAGCAATCGTCTATAGTAGTACAAGAACTAAAAATATCGTGCCAATTCTGAGAATCTAAATAATTAGAAAAAGATGTATAATCGCCATCTTTGAAATCAAAATACTGCAATGTGTCACTTTCGAAAAATTGGTAAGGGCCACATAAATTAAAAGTGACTGTGCTGTGGTCGCTACTAGAAAAGGGGGGATTTACTAGAACACTACTGACACATAGAACTTCTGTAGTGAATACCAAATCAAGGATATTATTGCCTCTAGAGGGCTTGTCTACTAACTCGGTAAATCCAGCTTCATTAATACAGTTGAAAAAGCAACTATAAATATCGTTGATAGGAAAATACATTTCTTCCCAGTTAAAATTGTGACGAAATACATTCACATAATAGGGTAATATCCTCGATTGAATTTCCAGACTGAGATCGATAAATACAAATTAAACGGGCATTAAACGCGTCCCCTAATATATCGATAGGAACAACTTCACAATCAGAAAACTTACTGTTTAAAAATATCTGTGTACATTTCAGGGATTTAAGCACAAATAAAGCCACACCCCCTCCGATTGTATTAATTCGGTCTTTTCTAAAAACATTATACTGTTTTCCATTTAGTTTCTCAAGCATACCGTCAGTTATAGTATCACGTAACCAAGTCTCAGTGACACCAACAACATGATAATCGCATGTTTCTAGAAACAAATTAAGCTCAGGAAGTTTATTACCTAAACTCAGACTGTTCATAAGGTGACAGTTAAGAAATGTGGATGGAATATATTCCTGTAAAGTGTCCCCATTTCCAGGAGTTATCGGGCTCGCAGACTCGGTGGTAACATTCCCAGTGGTGGCAGCTTCTCCCCCTAAAGGTTTTCCAAGCCAGATGTGTCTGATCTTTCTGTAGCGGAACTCCAAACAACTGGAACTGGGTCGGAAGTGGTGGTGCCTGGAGCAACACGGCCAGTAGCAGTAACCATGGCAACTGGGGTCCCATCACAATCGGTAGCCATGGCGCCTGTAGAGGTAAAGATCTCACTGGAAGTTGGTCTAGAAGAGGGGTCGCTGGTGGACGATCCGGCCGCTTGTGGTGGTTGTCTCATATCATAATATTATAAATGATGAAAAGTTTAAAAGTTAGTTATTGTTTTCGATGGCAGAGTTGTTAACTGTTTGAGTTAGTTAGTTAATTTTAAATATAACCGCAGCTGAAGTTGTGGATGTGTACGTTTGTAACTGGAGTCTGTCTATGTCTGAAACACAAATCCCGTTTACAATTTCCAAGGGGAGTTTTTCTAATACAAAGCGAAGTGTACCTCACTGGGCAGGGTTTCTAGCTACAACTTGTATCTGTTACAATTGTATCTGTTATATGCAGTCAATAGCAAACACTGGCCAGTTCCCAGTCCCCATGATAGTGTACCTGTTCAGAGAGAGGCGCTTTCTTTCCTTTTATTGAATATGGTGCCTTAACCTACCAAATTATATTATAGATTATTTATTATAGATATATTATAAATTATATTATTTCTTAAACAAATTAATCATCAGTAATATACCGGCAATAGAAACAAGATCACTATTATTTCTATATTACAAATCGTGATGAAATTTATTGTATGCAATAAAGAATAGTATTTCTGTGTTTTTAATTAATTTTTAATTTTATTTATTTATGTTATTCGCTTTTACCGTCACCATTTTTATAGTTTAATTTTAAAGTGTGAACTAATAATGTAATTTTAATGGGCTCTTTGACATTTTAGACTGAACTGAAGGGACACGATTAATAATATAATTAGACTGTGACTGACATACTAATAATACCGTGTATATTTGTGCTTACTCAAATGTAATTTAGGAACACGTTTTATTGTGCTTTGATTAATGTTTATATTGTAATTAAATTTTTCATTTTAATAAAATAATTTTAATCGAGTTCAGGATATTAAATGAAAGTAAATCACTTCCTGTTTACTAATAACTTATGTTAACTAATACATTTTTTATGCATAACCGCGCCATATACATGAATTATGGTTTATTAGGAAGCCATGTAAAACATTATACATTGTAAAGGCACAGGTGGAAGTAAGACAAGAGTAGCTAGCAGCAGTGCACGTAACATAGTTAGCAGTTAGCAGAACCAGAAAGAAAGCGCCCTTGAAGCACAGCCCACCCACCACACACATATCAGAGTACCTCCCATTGAATGATTGACATTTCATAACGGTAGTTGGCTAGCTTTGATAAGCGCCGCTGTCCCATAGGGCTAATGTAAAAATACTCTTTCTAGGAAGACGATTTTCTGAGTAGATACACTTGGAACCAAATGTCCCAATGTGGGTCCAGGGGAATGGATAATTAAATTCGTGGGGGGGGGGGGGGGGGGGGGGGGGACTTGATGCAAATCCCTACTCAACGATTTAATATCTTGTCTCTGTTAAAACTAACTTCGTTTAAACGTTTGCCCGAAGCGGTTGGAGCATTTGAACCAGGGGATTGAGGCAACAGACGCGGAATCTGGCCGCCAACTGGAGGGCATCCAGTTATGGAAGCCAACGAGGCCCAATACTCCCCAACCTCTTTCTTCCTCAGCTATTCTGCCACCACCTGCATCAACTTCTAAAGAGCAAGAGTCACCTGTAGTGCTGTGTATTCCTGGTTCATTTATTAGTTGTCCATATTATGTAAGTTTTGTTTTATTAAAAAATTAGAATTGTACAACATTTGGTGGCATTTTGTAGATTTATAGGATATATTATTTTACAGTCTATATAAAAATTTTATTTCCATAATATTAAAAATAATTATTTTGCTTTCACAATTAAATAATTTACATTTAAAATTTAATTTTGTACTTTTGGAATGTAGGCCTACCTCCGTTATCCATATAAATTATTCTGATTACTGAAATATTTATACTTTCAAGCTTATTAAAATTTAAGTATTATTAATATTTAGAAATCAACAGAATTATGTAAAGATGGAAGATATCGCTTTAGGACTGACGTAAGTTCATGTTATACAATACGCTATATGCATCTTATATAATTCATTATTTATGCAGGTGTTTACTGTTTATTGTTCATAAATTTATAAATATCCTTTGCTGTATACTGAAATTATGGATGGATTATATGGTTGCTGGAATTATTTCTTCACAGCCACATGTAATAACACATAATATACTCCAGGAGTTTTGCCAGTGTATAATGCAGTTCTGAAGCTCTATGAGCATCTGGAAGGCAGAAAGCTGGCTTTAGCTATGGAGAAATATACTACCCTACTCACACGCCATTGGAATTGTTGCATGGATCACCTTCACCATTAGATTGAACGATGTATTGATAAACCCTTTGGTGATGTGAAGTATTTATGGACATGAATGGAGGCTCAAGACCAGGGATCCCCTGTAGCAAATATGCTACATATCCATGGTGGAATAACCCTCCACCCCGAGTCTATAGAGGAAACCACAGGGAAAATATGCTGCGAATCCATTGACTTGCTATCTCCTATGTTTGGGACAGATCGTCCTGAATTGGTTCAACAAGGAATCATTGAGGATGATCAATGGTCTGAGCTACATTGAGGATGATCAATGGTCTGAGCTATGCTGCCTTGGGCATCTGCAAAATCACAACTGTGACCATGCTGGCAGTTAGTGTCATAAGCGTATTGTTGAGGCTGGAAATACGTTTTGCCGAATGCCTCGTCACCTAGCAAGTTTGTACAGATATGTATACATTGTATAGTGATGAGGCCCTTGATGATTTTGAATCTATAAACCTTCTTCAAAGAAATGACGATGGAACTCATAGATTAGATGATCAGGGTAATCGATTGGCACATAGTAATCTTATTGGTGGTCATCATACTTATCCCGCTGGTGGTCATGAGTTTGCTGTGCCGACAATACCTAGGTATTGGGTTGCTTTGAGATCATCCACCAATGTACAGGCATGTGATACAAGGTTCTGTACCTCGTACTGTGCCAAGTACTTGGGGGGTTCTGAAGAAAGGAGAGCAGTTAAAATCGATGGCAAAAAGAATATCTCCTCAGTAAAGGTCACCCATACTGAGCAAGAGGGTATAAAGATTTCAGGTGTTAATTACCTGAAGAAACAGGATGATAAGAAAGATTCCAATAAGAGGCATCAAATCTCGGGAGATAGGTTATCCAGACATTATTCATAATCTCCTTGGTTTACCATACATCAGATCAAATGTGGACTTTGTCCATGTTACTATTCTGACTCCTGAGTACCGCCATGGCATTGTGAAACAACAAAGCAGGTATGTCAATATGGGTGTCCATAACTGAATAAGCAAGTTGACTACTGTATGTACCAATCAGTATCATTTAGAACAATTAGTAACATTTAGAAAGTAACATAAAAATATTATTTGTAATCTTTTGTAAACGAATAATGTTAATTGTTTTTATATTCCCAAGGTTTTGAACCAACTGACAACTACTGTAGTGGTACATTAATTAAATTAGATTAATTAAATTAATTAATCTATATATAGTTACATATATACAATAATTAATGTATTGCATTAATCTTGTTAATAAATTAACTTTGTCATTGTTAAATGAAAGCTATGATTATACTGTATATAATTGCAGCAAATCATGACATATATACAATAATTAATGTATTGCATTAATCTTGTTAATAAATTAACTTTGTCATTGTTAAATGAAAGCTATGATTATACTGTATATAATTGCAGCAAATCATGATACACACAATTAGTCTTCCCTCCCCCATTGTCAATGGGTTAGCACATTAAGTAGCAATGGAGAAATAATAAGAACAGTCAATCTATTTCCTTGTAAACCTTCCTTGAACTCTAAACATTATAACACATTATTGGATGCGTAACATATGAAGTGAAGTATATATAGTAGCATATAACAACGAGCGACCTAAAATGATATGTTACTAAGTATTGACTTCAGTGATATAATTAAATAATTTGCTTCATACCCTTTAGTGCAGAGATTTTTTTATGCTTTTTATAAATAGGTATCACTAGTGTATAGTATTGCCAAATTAATGAATCTTACATCAACACAGGGCATGTGACACGATCATGACATAATCGTTCATAACCTTTTAGTGATGTTACCTTTGTTTCTAGGTCAGGTCAGGTATTCTAGGTCATTGATCAAGAAAACTTGCCACCTCCATGCAGCATAAAGGAGATGCCACCTGTAGCTGCATAGACCCTCTTACTAAGGCAAATCTGGTCCTGTAACTAGGACCCCCTTCGTTCTGGGATAAGGACACCCTTGGTCCTGGATTAAGGACCCATATACTTGGCTGCAGCGGTATATGGCCTGGCCAGGCAGATGGTGATCTACCAATGGCTGGTCAGGAGTAGAGTGTTCTCATGTCCACTCTGAGTGCACTTCACTGCGACATGTACCTGGCAGCAGGGGTACAGGGCATAACCCAGCAGATGAGCTGCACAGCCAATGGTGGGTCATGTGCACCAGAGTAGATATGGGTGATGGGCCTCACCCTCATATCTGACTCCACTGCGACACCCACCCTGTGGAATGGCAAACCAGGGTGTGGTATTTGCCCCAAGAGCTGACTCGGCAAAAAAGCACCCCCCAACCCCCACTATGGATTATATTAGTAATGCGGAGGTCCAGCCACTAGAGGCCAGTGGAATGACTGGACACAATCAGCCTCACAGGCGGAATACAATCGGAATAAATTTATGGAAGAAATAAAATCTACAAACTCATGGACTTACACCAATCCTACAATCCCAACCACTGAAAAATTTGATGTTTTTTATTCAGATTTAAACCTCATCTGCTCTAGTTATGTAACCCAGAAATCCATTCCTCCCCGAAAAATTCCTATTAAACCATGGATGACCGTGAACTTATTAAAATGAACTAAAGTTAAAAATAATTATACCGAATTTACATAAATAATCCCAATGAGCGTAATAAACTAAAATTTATTCAATACAAGAATAAATTAACCTCGATTTTACGTACAGCGCAAAAATCTTACTATTCAACTCAGTTTTAGGCCAATTCAAAAAACCCCCGAAAGACATGGCTCATAATTAACACAGCGCTACATAGATCAAATAAACTCAAAACACCAAGGAAATTAGTTCCACGCATAGGAGATAACATTGTAACTATTACAGATCCATCTCAAATAGCTTCTACTTTAACTCTATTAGTACCGGGCTATAAAATGTAGTGTGTATTTGTAGTGTGTGTGTGTAGTGTAGTATGTATTGACACATTCAACCCGTTTTTCTAAACTCACACCAAACGCAAACTAATAGTCTTTCTTTTTTATCTTGGAATATGGGTGGAATTGCTGAGAAATTTTTATTACCAAATGTACTGGATTTATTTAGTAGAATGGATTTCGTATTTATTCAAGAGTTAAAAACGTCATACCCATTCTGTGTCCCTGGTTTTGTTGCCGTACGTAATATAGCTACAGAAAAAGGTCACCGAGGTGGTGTTGCCGTACTTGTGAAGAACAGTCTATGGCCACTTTTATACTGCATCGATAAATCGCATGAACAAATATGGTTTCGCTTAAAAAATATTCTAGATATAATTTTCGGTACGGCGTACTTACCCCCTTCTGACTCACGCTATTTCGATCCCACAATTATAGCAGACATTCAAAGTAAAGCTCTGGGCATGGCAAGACATGAAAATATTGTATTGATGGGTGATACGATAATTGCCTTCAACTCAACGATAGAAACACCAGCTGCTGTTACTCATGTGGGCCTAGTAAGCTGGCACCAACTTATTTGTTTTCATTTCTTGTGGGACTCTTGTTGTTCGGTACATGTCTACTATGATGGGATAGATGAGCTTTAAACACTCAGGTATTTTAAAGACCTCAGGGGGAACACCATCTACTCCACTGGCACGATTGGTCTTAATGCTCTTTGCAGCAGCCTTCACTTCTGCAAAGGAGATATCGCCAATGGGAATATCTGGGAGTACAGACTCAGACACTTTTACTTCTATAAAGTTATCAGGCAATACCCTGTCATTATTGAGGAGCTTTTCAAAGTGGGCTTTCCAACCATTGAGGCGATCGGCTGGTGATTCAGCCTTAACCTTGGTGGTTGGTTGGCTTTTCCACCCAGTAAGCAGATTGATCGATTTCCATGCCTGGATGATTGCCTGCTGTCGTCAGCATCATTGATGGCATCAACCTGTTGGTTTATTAGCTCCTGTAGATTAGCAGAGTACTGCCTGTTCAGGGACCTAGATGCAGCCTTAACTGCATTCTTGGCCGCTGTAGTCTGTTTGAGTCGGGACTCTTTCTGCACCTTATGAAGGTCATTTTGGCACTTCTGAATTTTGTTGTCAGTCCAGGGGGCCCTTTTCCTGTTTCCAGGGTTTACAGGAACTGTTTCTGCAGCTGCTAACTTAACTGCTTCTGTAAAGGCAGTATAGCCCTCACAGTGATATGCCGCCTCAGAGGCAAGAGCCTCATACCTGTTGTTCAGCTGTAGTGTGAAGCTGGATCTCACACTTGGCTGTTGCAACAGAGAGGACCAGTCATGCTGCGGCAAGGCAGATTTCGTTGTTCTGCTAGCACGCAGACTAAGTCTTACCTTGGCCACAATAAGGCGGTGATCACTGGAGAAGTGTCGAAGTGTAAATGCATTACAGTCTCCTGTTTATCCTTGAGGCTACTTATCCTCGCCGATACCGTCTTGCTAAGTCCAGTCGTTGGTTCTTTGGGCGCAGGTATTATCAACTCCCGGTATCGCTTTGCAGGTGGTCCCACTGAGTGTCCCTCCTATCCATATATATCATATATTATATATATGAAGACAAATGAAATAAATGCTACTGTTTGTATTTAAGAAAAGTGATGTTTTTATTCTACAGATGATATTTCGGCTATATTGCATAGCCTTTATCAAATCTATTTTTTATTATTCTTATTTGAATTTGTTTACATAGAATATCGTAATTCTTAGTTTGTTGTTAAGGTAACCTAGACTTAATATAATAAAGTTTTTATTGTTGAATGTAGTCATGGAAGGAGTTCAAGCCCTTTAGATTAGTGAGCACACTGAGCAGCATACCAATCCAAAATTGTTCTGATTTTCTTAGTTTCTTTATTGTTTCTACGTAGTTGTCCCTTCTTGGTAATTGATCGATCAAAATAAATTTCAAGTTTTTGGAGGATTTGTTGTGTTTTTCGATGAAATGCACGCCGATATTGCATCTTTTCACACCTTTTTTTATATGAGATTTATAATTTCCAAGCCTCTTCTTGAAATTGATTGTTGAGCCAACACCCTGTAAATTGCATTCTATGCAGATAGCTAAATATACTACATTTTCCGAGTAACAGTTTAGTCGTTTGTTTATTTTAACAGTCTTGCCTGTAGCTACACATTTGAAATGGTTGGTTTCAATTAAGTAATTTTCACAACAGTCACACTTTTTAGCGCTACAATTGTAACAACCAGGATTATCAATGCATGATAATTGTTTGTATGGATTGGATGGTGCTAGAAGTTCTTTTAGGTTTGGGTTTCTTTTATATGCAACAATTATTTCGTTTTGAGGTAGTATTTTCCTTGCCATTTTGTTTGACTCTAATATACCATAATGTTTACTGATAAGTCTTTTAAAGTTTGGAGCCATTGGGTTATACGTTTTTTATTTATTTTATTATTAACACCTCATATATTATAAAATTATTAATAGAGGGAGAAAATCACCAAGGTTAAAAATTAACACTAATAGGTGAAAGACAACACTAAATATCTACAACTTAATATTAATCCATGCAGCCATGTACAATACCGACAACTAACAATATTGCATGAATAGTCTCAGTCTAAAAAAATATACAGTAAAACATTAGTGTGACATAAAAACATACATTAAGAAATGAATTTGACATAATAAAATTAGCCTACAGTAAGAAAATTTGATTTCCAACGTCTATGTAGTCCAGTAAAATATATCTAGTAAGACAACATACATTAAAATAAAATCGACTTGGCAGTCTAGTAAAACTTGTCCAGTCTAAAAAATAAAATACATATATACAGTATAAAAATAAAGGGTAATTCAATAGCATTGTCTAAAAATATTGATATTAAATTAAATTAAATTAAAATTAAATTAAAATTGAAGTATTAAATTATAACAATCGATTAAATTTACAATAGGTTAGTAGATTTGCCTCCTTCAATCTAGACGTACAAATATCTTTGTTGGATGAGTTCACTATGTCATCCGATAAATTATTCCAAATAGAAACAACTCGGTTACTAAAACGAAATTTACTAATTTGGAGTCTAGCGCGATATTGAAACAGTTTATAATTATGACCTCTTGTGTTAAGTGTACTCGCACCAGTGAAAAAGGAATCAAAATCCAAATCAACACAATTGTGAATAATGGAGTATGTCATTTTTAAATCGAAAATTAACCTACGGACTTCTAGAGGTTGTAAGTCCAAAAACTGCAAACGCTCCATGTAGGTTATATTACCTAGTCGACATCGAGCAAATAACCTACGCGTGAAATAACGCTGGACTCTTTCGATCAGATCAATGGAGCCCAGTTGGAAAGGGGACCATACGGGAGTACAATATTCTACCAGCGGCCGAACGTACGCTTTATATGCCGTTAATAAAGCTTTTACATTACTGGTATGGAAGCACCTAAAAATTAAATTTGCGATCTTAATACCTTTAGCAGCTTGAACTTTACAATGTCGATCGAATTTTAAATTATCGCTAAAAGATACGCCTAAATCTCTACATTCTGTATCAGGCTTAAGTATCATACCGTTAAGAAAATATTGTTTCGGGACATCTATTTGTTTACCACCAAAATGAACTACAGTGCACTTGTGAGCCGCTATAGTAAGTTGCCATTCGGCTGTCCACTTCTCCAGACTACGAAGTGCTGCGTGAAGCAAATCGCTATCAGATGAACGCGCATGTATTTTTAAGTCATCTGCAAATAGATCACAGGAAACGTTTTATAGTTGTGCAGGAAGATCGTTTACATATAGCAGGAACAATAGCGGCCCCAGTACACTGCCTTGTACAGTACCAGATATAACCTTTACAAATTCCGAGGTACTATTACCAACAACTACACATTGTCTACGATCACTAAGGAACGCACCAATCCAAAGTAATAAGTTACCAGTAATTCCGTAACTAGCTAATTTGTTGATCAATTTATTGTGCACAACCGAATCGAATGCTTTGGCTAAGTCAATGTACACCACATCAACTTTATGGCGAAAGTCTAATACCTTAAACCATTCGTTTGAACAGGTTAAAAGCTGGGTGCATGTGGATCGACGTTTCATGAAACCGTGTTGCGCCTTCGTTATAATTTTATTCGTTCGTAAGTAATCAGCTAGTTCGGATTTAACACAGAGTTCCATTAGCTTGCACGCTACACAGGTAAGTGAAACTGGGCGGTAATTGTATGGGTCAGTGGGGTTGCCCTTCTTAAATATCGGCACAATATTTGCAGTTAACCACACAGTAGGTAAAGCATGAGTGACAAACGAGACATTAAATATAACAGACAACGGACTACATAAACAACGAGCTAACTTAGAATACATGAAGCTAGGTAAACCATCTGGAGTATTACTCACTTTCGCATCAAGTTTACGAATTATAGTATACACGTTTAAGGGAGACAAATTGATTGTTGATTTACTAATATTATTAGGCACTCTATGATTAAAAATAGGTAAAGTGTCATTATCTAACGTAAAGTTTTCAGAAAAAACCTGAGATAAAATTTTGGACTTAGTACAATCATCGACAACAGTGTCCCCTTTAAATTTCAAGGGTGAAATACCAGATCGGTTGTGTCTCTTACTGTTTACAAATTGAAATATTGCATCCGGCTTTCCAGAACTAAGCACATGGTTTTCACGAATGCATTCAGCTCTAAACGCCGCTCTCGCAGTGGCTTTAGCACAACGTTTGTATTCAGACATTCCATTTATGGTGTGTCTGCGGCGCCATAATGCTTTTTTATTTTTCTGAAGTTTTCTCACATAGGCCGGTAACAGCTTAGTTCTGGAATTGACCTTGAACATTTTAAATGGTACAAATTTATCAATACCAGATTTTATTGCATTACTAAGAACAGACCAGTACTCATTAACAGTATTACAATTACCAAACACATTTCGAAAATTATTACGGTCAATGAACTTTGAAAAATCTGCATAGTTAGCGTGTCTAAAATCATAATAACCTAATTTAAGTTCAATTGACTCTGTCTGATTAGGTGACAAAATACTAAAACACACACTAGAGTGGTCGCTAGTGGAAAAGGGCGTTGTGACAAATACATCAGAGATAAACAAATCATCTGAAGAAAAAACTAAATCTAATGTGTTGTCAAAGCGTGTGGGTTCATGTTGCAATTGAGTTAACCCATTTTCTAGAGAAAAATTAGCAAATAAATTATATAACTCGGTATCAGGATGATCATAATTTTTCCAATTCAACGACGGCAAGTTAAAATCGCCAAATATAGCTACGGGATGTTCAGTATCACATAGCTCAGTCAGGCAGCGACATAAACTCTCGTCTTTAGCAGAAGACCATGATTCCGATGAAGTCTGGGGTCGGTATACACACACCAACCTAGACGGCGTTTGTCCCACAAGATCCAAGGCTACAACTTCAAGATGGGTAAAGTCATCTTTATCAAAAACAGACTTTATCTTAACGACTTCTATTCCCTTCCTTACCAAGATGGCAACCCCTCCTCCTGTAGTACCCGAGCGATCCTGTCGATAGACATTGTAGTTCTCGCCGCCATTTATCATTCGATCTGTGAAGGACTCCGTCATCCACGTCTCTGTAATTCCAACTACGTCATATTTACCCTCCTTTAGAAATAAATGCAGTTCCGGCAATTTATTTCCCAAGGACTGCGCATTAAAGACGGTACAGTCCACGAATGGGCGGACGCGACTTTCTCCCTGTCTCAGTTTCCCTGGTTCGGTACGGTGGTATCTCGAGGTGTGGGAGGGACAGAACGAGGTGAATCCGATCCTGTTCCCATTCCCGATGCTCCGTCAAACTGAGAAGCTGGGGTCGATGTGTCGGTGTGGTTAGGAATGGGGGCGGCGGGGGGCAGCGAATTTAATCGAGCTGCGTTTTTAGGGCGGGATTGTCGACGGAGGAACGCCTGTTTGGACTGTAACTTAGTTAGATCATTGTCAATAAATATA
Organism: Nemertoderma westbladi; assembly: GCA_032718475.1. Lineage (NCBI taxonomy): Eukaryota > Metazoa > Xenacoelomorpha > Nemertodermatida > Nemertodermatidae > Nemertoderma > Nemertoderma westbladi. Next base: position 57,085 of record JAUCBJ010003826.1, read on the forward strand.
TGACTGGTGTTGGTTGACTTATTCAGTTTTACTTTTTCTTTAAGAACGCGAGACTTGCAGTCTATATTGGTAGCCTGAACAATCATCATTGACAATTTATTCTCGTATTGATGGCGCCGATATAGAACCTTTTCTACACAACCCTCGATGATCCCCAATTCCGCGCTGATGAATTGGTTGACCACCCTGACGTCCGTCTCCTTATCTTCCGGGAGGGTCAGCCCCCGAATGACAAAATTCTTCTCCCTTTTCTGTTGTTCCCGGAGTTCAATCCCAACGTCGTCAACCGTAATTAGGTTATCCTGAGGGACAGTTTTTTTCCCGGTTCTTCCCCTGGTAGCTGGAGGAACCTCCGACCACGGGATTGCCGAATCATCGATTCTAGCCGACAGCTCACTTCTGATGGTCGTTCCGAGGGAACATATATCATCTTTTAAGGTTGTCTGCATACGCGATAATAATTCCCCCATCGAAGTCGAGGATTCCGATTCAACCGAAAGCTTACCCTTTGATTCGCATCCCGAGCACACGATTTTACAGTATTTACATTTCGCCAAAACTTTTAATTCAGCGACAGATATATTAAGGCACTCTGCGTGGATCCAGGACCCACAGATCTCGCACCCCAAACAGTTATTACCAACTACTGGTTTGCAGCAATGCGGACAGGTGTTGGTTTTGGAGCAACCCATATTATGATCTTCAAAAGCCTTTTTATCGACAAACAAGGCCGAACAGGAGTCACAGTTGAAAAGTTTCGACATATCAATCGATCTTGATTTGCGACGATCCGCCATAACCATTATATATCAAATACCAATACAATTTACAATTCAGTGTTAGGAGTTCGGATAAGTGCGTATGTCAGTATGTAGGCTGCTGGACTAGTAACTAAAGTAACGTTGTTACTAAAACTGTTGGATTTTTAATACTTTTGTTTTTTCCTTTATAATTTCTTGCTTCCGATCCTTGCATGTTCCTAACTTCTTCAAAGACTGTATTTACATGATCTGCATTATGTCCACACTTAATTAGGTGGTTCTTGTACACGTTACCTTGAGTCACGTAGTCTTTATCTTTTGTGTTAATTCTTTTCAACCTTAACCCTATTAAACCCGGGGGGGGGGGGGGGGGTCAATATGACCCCCTTCCCCGTGGTTTTTTTATTATAATTATGAAACAAACGCAGTTGGGAATCTGAAATTTTATGACTTTTCCTAAAAATCTATTGTCTTCCTAGTAGTGAAAACCGTTTTCAAAAATATTGGATACTTTTCGAGTTATAGCACCATTTTTTAACCCTACTTTTGGCACTTTTTTTGAGACGTTTTTTGAAAATTACATATCATTAAATATGAATTGTAACATCTCTATTTTTGATTTACACCGGTTTTTTGGTGTTAGAAAATGGATGGAATTCATATAAATTGAGTAAGAAATTTCAAACTTGTTGTTTTCGGTGGGTGCCAAATTTTGGTGCCAGCACCAAATTTTGAAATAAGTCAATTTTGTAAATTGATTGTTTGAAACTTGTTTTTTACGCAATTGGGGTTTTTTGGGGTTCTGGATTGGATGAAATATATACGAGTTGCACCAAGCGTATCAAACTTGTATTTTTCGGTGCTGTGTGCAAATTCTGGTGCTAGCACGAAATTTTGAAAATCCATTCAATAGATAAAATTGCTTGTGACAATTTATTTCAAACCAAGTGGTATACTTCCACATCGTTGGTGATGTCTTAGGTACTCAATATGGTGTTTATATCGTGCGTACTTCTAATTTACAGGGTGTTGGCTCAACAATCAATTTCAAGAAGAGGCTTGGAAATTATAAATCTCATATAAAAAAAGGTGTGAAAAGTTGCAATATCGGCGTGCATTTCATCGAAAAAACACAACAAATCCTCCAAAAACTTGAAATTTATTTTGATCGATCAATTACCAGGAAGGGACAACTGCGTAGAAACAATAAAGAAACTAAGAAAATCAGAACGATTTTGGATTGGTATGCTGCTCACTAATCTAAAGGGCTTGAACTCCTTCCATGACTACATTCAACAATAAAAACTTTATTATATTACGTCTAGGTTACCTTAACAACAAACTAAGAATTACGATATTCTATGTAAACAAATTCAAATAAGAATAATAAAAAATAGATTTGATAAAGGCTATGCAATATAGCCGAAATATCATCTGTAGAATAAAAACATCACAACTATTACGTGATGCTAAGAAAAACCTTAGTGACAGCCGCCCGAAACGAAACAGTAAGTTCAATATCAATTTAACAATTAATAATATGTAACAGTAAATCCGATTAGTAGTGCAATTACAATTACAATAATGAAATTTTTCGAAAGACCCTATTTTAAAACAATTATAAATTTGTTTAGGCAAAATCTACAAGGGATATGATGTAATGATCATACCTTACATCCCCCCCCCCCCCCCCCCTGTGCCGCAAATTTTTTTATGGATGTCCTTTTAGGGTCAGAGTAAAACGCAGATCAGGATCCGGATTCTATCATTTAACATTGTCCCTATGGAAGTTTTTAGGGTGAAATCTGCGGATCCGTGCACTGCTACATTTACGAAATCCGTAACTGAGTGTAAAACGCGGATTGGCCTTTTTTCCGATCCGGAACGGAGTGTAAGGTGCGGATTCATATTTCCGATTGATACATTCCGATAGATCCGCGTTTTACACTCGCAAATCCGGGTCCTGATCCGGATCCTGAATCCGGATCCGCGTTTTACACTCGCAAATCCGGGTCCGGATCCGGATCCGCGTTTTACGGCTACCTGTCTTTTTATGGATTGTTTCAAAAAATTAAACAAGATTTTGATATCCGTTTAAAGGACTGTAATCATGTAAGTTAGCTCAATAGTTTGGTTATGAAAATCAACGATTCACTATTATTGTGAACAACTGGAACAGCTATACACCAAGTAAATTCTCGAGTAGAAAATGTTGCTGTTTCATCAGTCCTCCTATAATAGGCCTCCCCATAATCCCTGCTTGGTGCAGGACTTGAGTAGACATTGCTGACCCATTCAAGTTTAGTGCCTGTAGCCTCACATAGTTTACTATTTTGTTGATGTAATTACAAACATTCCCATCTCTGTACAAATACATCTGCCTGGCCGTAGGTACCGTCGAGTATCATTGGCAGTTTCCTCAAAACTTATCTGGGTTCCAGTTGTAATATCGAATGCCTTTCGTTGCAAATAGTGACCAATCGCTTCTTGCAACATTAAGTCAATTCGCTTACTTTTTATTGATCTTTTTATCTGACTCATGAAAGACTCAAATCTAAAGCAGCTCCAACAATCTAATGGTCCATATTTCCTGTAGAATTGTGTCAAATGAGTTAATATATGCATGTTATATGTGTAAAATGCACAACTGTATAATTGTTCTACCTCATTATAAAAGCGATGTATTAAATCTTCCGCGAAACTAATGTATATATCATCTACTCTATTGTTACAACATAAAATACGAAGGGCGACATGTAGATCCATCAGGTGATCGAAATATCGAGCAGGCAAAAAATCTTTCATGATGGGACACGCATACAGTATAAATGATCGAAATTCTGTCGCTTTATAGTTTTTACGTTCTTCAAACGATCTAAGTTTCCTGTTGAACACTGGTGGCATATAGTTCCCAAAATTATTAAGTTTTTCATTAAGTTGAATTTGCAAAGCAGGGCGGATGTAACATGGCAGAGACTTTTGCTTGTTGCAAATGTATTGCTTGTCAACCCAGGCATATACTAGTTGTCTCACAGATCCTAAGCATACTGCATGCATGTATTCAGGAGGGGCTTGACTTGATAGACCGATAACATTACGCAAAGGCGAGAGTTCATGTTGATGATTTATGTCAGTCATTTGTTTGTAGTCTTGGTCTGTTCTGGAAACGAAACTGGCACCAGTTCCCTTTAGTATAACCTTCTTAAATCGCTGTACTCCTTGTGCATTAATGACATAGAATGGCTCACCATGGATGCGACAGTAGGAACATGACGAATATCCCGAATGTGACTTAATCCCCAGCAACATAGCCCGAGCTGGCGAATCACAAGTAAGTAGCTGAATCTCAGAACCACTTTTTGAAACATCATCCACAAAATTTTGCAAATAATCACTAATATTATGAGGTTTTGAATCCCCTAGCCATAGTGAAATTATAAACGGTTGACAACTGTGATTGTGAAACGGTGCCCCTAAGATCGGCCAGAAGTGGATATTCGACGAATTAGACATTTTTAAACCGTCTATGTTTATTGACAGCTGGGTTTTGCAATATTCCACGGGTATTCCAAAATATGCCATCCGGCCACCTGCTACAGTTTCTATTGCTCCCATCTCACCATCTATGCCAAATGATGATCTATGTTTTTTGAGTAGGGTTGAGGCGCATTTCGGTAGTGCTGCATGACCATTATTTGTTAAAATGTTTAAAATAGATGACAGCGCCATATGAGATATTGAATAAGTTGAAGACCATTTGGAAAGTTCGCAACACAGTCCATCAATTTCAGAACAACTCTTCGGGACAAAAGGGTCATTATCCTCACTGTCAGATATATCCTTTGAACTGCTACTGTCATTATCATCAAGTCTATCTATGGAACTCACCGATTCATTGTCCATGTCCACCAAGGAACTGACTGATTCGTTGACATCTGAGTCATCCACATTTTCAGTAGTGGCGCATGCTTGTCCATTATTAAGTTCATATTCGATGGTGCTTTTTCGCTTTCGATATATGGTCATTCGTGAATACATATTGATTCAGAATTAAGTTAAATATTAATAATTTGTGACGGTAAATACTAAATAGTTTACTTATTTACTTAATGTTATTTTTATTATTTATGTATTTATTTATTTATTTTTAATTAAATAAAATATAAATAAAATTGTAACCAGTTTAGTTTATTGTTTTGGTTAAAATTACGTGCTACTGTAACCTGCTCCTTTCCCTAAATTGAGAATTTAATACATTGAGGCGGGATATTAATTCGCCAAGGCGGGTTTTGCGTCCAGTCCCCCCCCCCCCCCCCCCCCCCCCTCTCCCAGTATCTAATTGTTATAACGTAGGTGCACGATTTTCACGGATTTCACAAACGCCGGGAATTTTTTGTTACCGGTAGGTAAAAATATTGGCACTAGTAAAGCAAAAGGGTCCCTACTTCGCCCTGTCGACACCCCTGCCAATTTTTTCACCATTCCTTTTTACTGTTTTTTAATGCTTTTTTGGTATTGGTGAATGTTCTAGAAAATTCGTAGATATATTTTTTAATGGTAGCTAGTAACTGTAAACTTAACTGTAAACTGTTGGTTAACCTGTTGTAGTTTAAACCTGAAATATCAATGTTTTCACATTTTTTTATAAGTTCAATAAATACTAGCTTGTAAAAAAACACTAGCTACCATTAAAAAAGAAACATATCTACTAATTTTCTAGAACAGTAATAAAACATGCTAGAATCAATTTATAAGGTATTTCCAAGTATAAAATTTGCATGAGAAAAAATCTCTTTTTGTGACCCTTTTGCTTGACAAGTGTCAAAATATTGGACACGTCCTTAAGCCAAAGGATCCCTACTTCGCCCTGTCGACACCCCTATCCATTACTTTCACCACTCAATTTTTAGTTTTTTTTTAATGCTTCTTTGGTATTGGTGAATGTTCTAGAACATTCGTAGATATGTTTTTTATGATATCCTAGTATTTTTTGCTACCGAGTACTATTTAATTTCCTAATTGACTACTACTTCTTTGTCTTATACAGGTATAAACCCACCCTCAGACCGAAACCCTCCAACTGACCGAAAATCAATGTGCGGCACTTGATGATCTATTGGCGTCATTAAGCGAATCTCATCAGCCACTCATCAATCCGACTGAT